>JABEEJ010000848.1:0-17028 GCA_013363135.1 Fusarium brevicatenulatum
ACTATATCCTTATATAATTAGCACTAACTCAAAAGCCGCTTAAACTCCTCGTGCTAGTCTTCCCCCTTATACCAGATCATGCCCAACCTCTTATAGTTATCTAGATCTTGAGCACCAGCAGCAGCCTCGAGAACGAGAAACGTCTTGCGCCGTGGCCACATCTCGCCCCAGTACAATAATAGAACGCAGTCCAATTTGCTGGCATCGTCTGCTGCCATGACCCAGTCGGTTTTGAGGCCGTAGTAAAGGGTCGTTTTGCTGGCTTTGTGGGTTAGGGCAAAAAGCTGTGTCACGTTCTCGGAACCCGGAAGTGCCAACCTCACATCCATCTCCACTACGCGACCACTAACCTTAATGAAGCCACCAGTTACAGGGCCTATCTCTCGACTCTTGTCAGCCAGAGTGCATTCGGCCTGGGTGATTCGCGCGTCAATCGACGATGCCCAACGCTGGTAATCCATCCGATTCGAGTAGCCCAGGCCTCCCATCACGGACAGCCACGACCAGCTGGGCGCAATATAGGTGCTTGGTCGCCGATGGGTGCGGTAGATTTCCCAGCAGATCTGATGCTCGAGGTCTCCCTCCCACAGAACCGCTAAATACTTGCCTCCCTGGTCCGTACGAAGAGCTTGTTCAACAACACCAGCCAGTGCTACCATGCGATCGAACTCGTAGGTCAGGGCAGATTCGGAGTAGCGCTCTGCTATGCGCATCCATTGCATCGGCAGGGGCTTTTCCTCGGCGGGGTTTCGACTAGTCTCTGCAGCTTCTCTTCCCTTACGCATCCCCAGCGACTCCCGATATTCGAAGTTGAAGTTACTGATGACGAGCATGCCTCCGCAAAGACAGTCGACGCCTCCATAACATTCCCACTTGAGCTCCTCTTGGTCGAAGTAGACGATTCGGGGTGACAGCAGGCGCTCCTGCAAGACCCAGCCTCGGCCGAGAAGAAACGATCTCGCGCGGTGGTTGTTCCCAAACGAAGTATGCGTCATGTGAGGCTGCTGGCGGATGCGCAGAGTCCCCTGCTTCGGTACTTCGCCGCTGGGCACCCAGGAATCCCCTTGCGGCACCCCATGCGTCCTAAAGTCGTCGAATAGCGTACTGCTTGCATACAGTCCACCGTGTGACCCAGCCGAACACACTGCCGCAATGTTCACTGTGAGCTTATTCCAGCAGAGAGAACCTAGAACCTAGGTTCAGATACGAACCAGCGTACACGGCCTTCATCCGAGTTGACTCGCCTCGCCAATCGTCGCTGTCGTCCGGCACGATACACATAGTGTCGATCCAGGTGTAGTCGACTCCAATCTTGCGCGCAACTTCAATCGCCTCACGGTAGGTCTTGGGGATCGTGTCCCATGGAATGTCGCGCGCCATGTCGTCCGTGTTACGTTTGAGAAGCTTAAACTGCTCCTCCGGACCCCGCGATGGCTCAAAGTGATGTATTGTAGGAGCTCGCCAGATGTCTTGACCACGCGAGCTTGCTTATCCTGTATGATGTTGTGTCAGCCAGCTCTCTCCACTGCCTTGCAATCCGCATAATGTCCATTCCTCAAGTATCTGCAGTACTTATATTTATTACTTAATATAAAATTACTTTATATTAAAATAAATATTTACTTTTTATTTAATAAATAAATTATATAATTCTTTATTATATAAACCTTATTAAAAGTAGAGATTAGATATAAGTTCTATTATATATAAAAGTTAATCTCTAGCTAAGATCTCTAAAATTGACCTCAGTTTATAGATCCCCTATTCCAAAGTCGTAAGTAACAAACTCATCAATGTCCTCTAGCATCTGAGGTACTAATGAAAACTGATCTTGACCAGCCTCGGGCTCTCTATCCCCGTTATCGGCGGATGCTTGGTGATGCTCGCAAGTGGTGTCATTGACTGCTTGTTTAGGGGAACCTATGTCGATGGTAAAGAGTCTAGGAGAAGGCAAACGCGCTGAACGAGGTGCAGCGAGGCCAACTGTGGAGCCTTCAGAGTATCGCCCAAGAGCCAATGAATGGTCAATGGTTCGAGAAAGCCGGAAGTACAAAACAGGTTCCATAACAAGGACATTACCCCAGTCATTGGCATACTCTTTATCTGTGGTGAGTTGAGATTTCGATCCCAGACACCCGACAGCATCGATGCAGAAGTTATTCTGTGAGCTTGTCTCATTCTCTGCGTCCTGTATAGTTGCATAATCGATGGCTGTTCTGATAAAGGTCCAAACATCATCAACGCCATCGTAGAGCTTCTGCATAGTCTTCATCGTTTCAACATAGACATTCAACTTTCCCTGCTTCTGGGCTATTTGCAGTGGCCTCTTTGCAAGTCTCACATCAAGGATGTGAAGCACTAGGGGAACAGCAATGTATGCAGCACTAGAAATAGATTATCAGCAGCAGAGAATGATAAATCAGGGTAGTAACTCACATGCTGATTGGCAAATACCTTTCTAGCCTCAGGTGGATGAGCTCTTTCAGATTCTCTGTGATGCCAAGCGCGGCATCCTCGATTTTGCTTTTGGTCTGCTGCAGCTCTGCAGTCGTTTTGGCCTGTTCCTGGCTAATGATGAAGGCTTTGTGCTGATACAGTGCAAAGCAAGCAGCACTTTTCAATAGTTAGAAACGCGAAATATATCATTGTGTTTGAAGAGAAATTCTCACTGATAGTATATATAGAGCAAGTTTGTGTATAACACAAGAGACCCTTCTCGAGTAATGATGCCGGCAGGCGTTGGAAACTGGATGGTTGCCCTTTCGAACCAAGCTTCCAAGCCAGCTTCACAAGACTGCAGCGATTCCCTTCCTTTTTCGGCGTCACGCATAACTGGGGAATGGATATCGGTCAAGCGGCCTGTTGGATAGACGATCTTGATGACATCAGTGAGCGGAACAGTCAGCTCACACAGCGTGATAAATAATCGGACTAGCGTTCGTTTGGTCTGTGGTGCATAGACCCGGGACCCGTCAATCTCTCGCCAGAAGTCTTTCTCAGTAGGCAAGTAGTTCGCGTCGGCCACATCCAGCGATGTGATGTGTAGTTGTCTTCGCATCCCAAGAGGCAGGATTCGGTCTCGTACTATACAGCACCACCACAGTCGTTTCAGCTCGTTTACCGAAGTCAAACTTGGGTTTGGGCTGGTATGGAATTGATCTGCCCCTGCGGCCTGAGCTAAGTGGATTGCAGTTGATAACCAAATAGAATTGGTGCGTTTCTGATCCTTCATTGCTCCATTGTATGACAGCAAAAGTGCCCCTTGCGCACTGGACACAAGGTTCCTCTCACTACAAAGATCGAACAACAGCTGCAGTACAGGTCAGTCATCACTCACACTAACAGGAGTCACTGATCGCAATGGACTTACTTTACTACGACGGTAGTATGTGTTCCGTGCATTGTGTATTGAAGCAAATCCAAGACTGCGGATGGTTGAAAATGGTAGGAACTACAAAGTCAGCAAACCCTGCATCCAGATCAGACCATGGTCCCGTAACGTACACTACATGCAGTAAATAGCATGGCCTGAAAGACGAAGAGAGAGAGGTTTGATCTGCCGCGTACAGACCGTGAATAGATAGTCCAGAACCAGGCTTCATCCAACAACGGGAGTGCCGGATGAACATGTAAAAAGTACTCTTGAACAAACTCATCCAAGGCTTCTGGAGTGGGGACTCGAAAGCAGCCTTGGGCTTCAAGGTAGTTTATGTCATCGGGTAACAAGCCAGAGATATCGAGATCGAGGAAAGAGTAGTATGAGTATATAATGTGCGATTGACCTGACATTGTTGCATCGCAGCTGGAGGCTTGCTTGGACTCTGTTTGATGATCCCGAGACTTCTCCGAGACAATGCTGAATTCAGAATCCTTGCGCTGGTTCAGAACCATCTCGAAGATCCCAGCTTCCTTCTCGCGACCTTCTATTGGACCTTGAATGAGTCTTTCGGTAGGGAAGTCTATCTCAGGATGATCCCAAAGCGCGTCGAAGCACATAGATGGGCTTTCAGGGCCACATTGCACTGACAAGCCTGGTTCTACACAGGCGTCGTTTGGCGAATCCATATCATCTGATGCAGCAGAACTTGGGTCCTTTGGTAAAATTACCTGCAAACTGTTTCTGAACTGCATCCGCTGCTGCTTTTCGACCACGACAGGAGAGCGTTTGCGACTTGGCCAGGTTAGCTTGAATAGGTGCTGTTTGTCTGGGTAACCTACTATTTGGTGCGCCTGTCCTTGACAACACATTGGATATTGTCAAGGGCACAGTTGGTGCACTGATGCGGTCTATGAGTGACATCGCATCGAACCTTACGGGAGCGACACGCTACACAAGCTTTGCTGGCTCGCTTCCGTCGAGGATTTATGCCTTGGGACATCGCCTCCTCCATTGTGGACGCTGGCTATTATTTTGATGAAGATGATGATGGAATTTGGACCGGTAGTTGAGGTGGAAGATGCAAGATCTCCCTTTCCGAACTAACTCATGGCAATGGAGAGAAGAGGGTCTGGACGCGGGGTAAAACGCGGGGAAGTGGAAACTTTGGTCAAGGTACGAAGCACTGTACTCTATTGAATGCAGTTATTCGCAGAGTTGACTCGCTGCTATTGAGTCAGGGCTCACGCGCTCTGACTCGGCCATGTTTGGTCAACTAACGCTATGTCCTAATGAAGTAAGTCAATGTGCTAAAACAAGATTTACATCAGCCATGACACTTGACGTCCGAGCATTTTTTACCGAGGGTAAATTCTGACCAATCATTTCATGTTTACATAGCCAGCATTCGAGAACTTGACCTGGACTAACTATGTCGAGCATTCCATCTGAGTTTCAGTCGGTTGATCCCTTGAAGTTACATCTCTCAATGCAACCATATTTGCAATTCCAGAAGGTTATACGGATACTATGTAGTAGATACAAGATAAATAATGTGTACGCAGCATTTGTATCAGAACTACCAGACAATAACTGGTTTTACTGTTTTTCCGATTTTCATGTCTTTCAAAGCAGTCTCAAAATCTTCTGGCTGCACAGAATCGTCAGTACAGCTTCCACAGTAAGAATGCAGGGACCTACCTTGTAGTAGCTAATAAGCTTATTTATTGGTAGCTTGCCTTCCCGATACCACTGTATCATTCGGGGTAGATACTATATGCAAGTCAGAGCTGGTCTGTGGTCTGGGATGTTTAACCTCATACCTCGGCAGGGATAGCATCACCTTCAATCGTTCCTCGAATGACTTTCCCAGTCTGACTTTGATTAGCTTTATAAAGGCAAAGGATCGGAAGTGAGTTCATACCTGCATGAATGTAACAAGATGAAGATCCATCAAGGCATCGAGTGGTGGTACTCCAATAAAGATCAGTTGACCTCTATTAGAAGTAGACTCTAGACCTGCTTTGATAAGGCCCATATTTCCTGTCGTGTCAATCGTTATGCTAGAGCCTCTTCCGTCAGTGACTCTTTGGATCTCCTCTTTCATGTCAATGTTCTCATCAGATGTGTTGATTACATGAGTCGCTCCGAGGGCCTTGGCTAACTCCAGCCTCTCTGGTACACGATCAATACCAATGATGGTCTCGCAAGCCTGCATCTTTGCTGTCTGGGCCGGATCAGCTTCGCCTTTGTGAGTTTAAGGGAATTTCTTACCATGATAGAGACCAACCCGACGCCACCAAGACCAATAACTGCGACTCTGTCCTTCTCATTTGCTCTGGCAACATTTTCAACTGTTGCCGCACCAGTCTGGAATCCACAACCAAGCGGCGCGAATAACTTCAATTCCTCTTCAGTCTCGATGATGTTGGTCACATTCACAACAGATGTTTCCTTGACAACCGCCAGTTCAGCAAACGACGACTGCCCGAAGAAGTTGCCGCGCAGGTTGGTGCCCGCCGTTGTATACGTTGCATCCTCACCACCGTAATTGACCTCAACGAACTTGCTGCAAAAGGACGGATGGCCCTCTTTACAGTCATGGCAGTCTTTGCAATTGTGAAAGGAGAGAAGGACAAAGTCGCCTGGGCGAGCTTTGGTGACCCCAGGCCCTGCTTCCACTACAACACCGGCACCTAAACACGAACTTCAGTGATCATAGCGCTAACGAGAAGAAATTATTTGAACTGACCCTCGTGGCCTAGTACTTTAGGATATGGGATCTGGTCGGCTGGCCAAGTGGCGAAGATGAGGTCAGTGTGACAAATGCCAGTAGCGACAACTCGAATAAGCAGTTCACTGGCATGAACAGCCCGCACAGACCCGCTCACAAGTCTCAAGTCTGCGTTAGTGCCTTGAGGCTCGTATGATGCGATAAATTTGGTGTTCATGGTTGTCAATAACGATATGGTTAATCACAAACTTCAACGTTTGTCTCTACAAGCAGGTACAGATGATCATTTATTGAACAAGCAAAACACAGTATGACTAGCCTAAATAGAGCTAGCGACATAACTTATCCCCAAGATTACCTTCAGCCGATGCGAAAAACCCTCGGCAGAAATAACAAGCCAACCGGCCCAAAGAATGTAGCCTCGTGATAGCATGCAACTAACTAATTGTGGATGCGGAACGCGGGGTAAATACCTTGGCAAATAATTGCACGTGTAAAGACGACTTATATCAAGCCTGAAGGCAGAAGTGATATGCATATAACATAAACAGCCTGATACCAATCTTCCGAAAACAGTTCTTTGAGTAGGAGACACACCTCAAGCTATCACATCCACCAATCTTAGGAAACCAGAATGGCTGTCACTACTTATCCGGAGAGCATGGATTTCTCAACCTTTTCCAACATTATCAATGGTCAACCCAGAGGTACTGCCGCCACACGCCATGGCATCAACCCTTCAACGTGTGAGGCGTTGCCAGACTGTCCTGTGTCAACCCAAGCAGACGTTGAGGATGCTATACAAGCAGCCTGCTCTGCATTCCAAAGTTGGAAAACGACACCTATTGAGGTTCGAAAAGAGAAGATCAAGGCCTTGGCAGATGCGCTCTTAGCACATAAAGCAGAATTCGCACGCCTACTTATAGCGGAGCAGGGGAAGCCTGTAGGTCTATCTAACTTTTGACTTCAGAATGCTTACACAACCGTTGTAGGCTATGTTTGCCGACCATGAGATCGGTCGTGGTGTTCACTGGCTTACTGAGACGTGCGAGCTTGATATGCCTGTGGATGAGGTTGATAGCGGCCCAGATAAGCGCATTACGACTCGTTATGTCCCTCTGGGAGTGGTTGCTGCGATAGTCCCATGGAATTGTACGTCTTCATACCTCGTCTGCAAGCTTTGAGCTGACTCGTTATTGAAGATCCCATCATGCTTCTGTGCGGAAAGCTTGGTCCCGCACTAATGGCAGGCAACTGTATCATTGTGAAGCCCTCTCCCTTCACACCCTACTGCGGGATTAAAATAGTCGAGCTTGCGCAACGATTCTTCCCACCTGGTGTTGTGCAGGTCTTGAGCGGAGGCGATGATCTAGGTCCTATGTTGACGGCTCACCCAGGCATTGACAAGATCAGCTTTACTGGCTCTACAGCCACGGGTAAGAGGGTCATGGAGAGCGCCAGCAAGAATTTGACCAGAGTTACTTTAGAGCTGTAAGTATTCCCAAGTTGACCTGCATCTGCCTTCGCAATACACAGCGGCTCACATGGGACAGTGGAGGCAACGATGCCGCGATTATCTGCGCAGATGCAGACATAGAGAGTGCCGCTTCACAAGTCGCAGTAGCCGCGTTCATGAACGCAGGTCAGATCTGCATTGCTGTCAAGCGCATTTATGTGCATCAAGATATATATGACGCTTTCAAGGCCTCTTTCATCAAGCATATATCACAGCTCAAAGTTGGCGACGGGTTTGCAGATGGCACCTTCATGGGACCCGTCCAGAACCGACTCCAATTTGAGCGTGTCAAGGTGCACCTCGATGACATAGCAAGAAACAATTATGCTGTGTTAAAGGGCGGAGACATGTCAGAAGGTTTGAAGAAAGGGTACTTCATCCAGCCTACTGTTGTGGATAACCCGCCAGATGATAGCAAAATCGTCACCGAAGAGCCCTTTGGACCAGTGGTGCCTCTGCTGAAGTGGTCTGGAGTAGACGAGGTCTTGTCTCGTGTCAACTCAAGCGACATGGGCTTGGGAGGTTCAGTGTGGACGGCTGATGAAGAGCTTGCGATGAGAATCGCTGATGGGCTTGACGTTGGAAGTGTTTGGTTCAACGAGCATCTAGCTATCGAACCCACAGCTACATTTGGTGGTCATAAGAACAGTGGCTTGGGACGCGAATGGGGTGTCGATGGACTGCGAGGATATTGCAACTCCAAGACATATTTTATTAAGAAGAGCAAGTAGACACACAGTACAAGTAGCGACAAAATGAATCAGACTCAAAGCTTATTTTCATCACCAAGAATAATCTTGTGAATGCGAAACCGCTACACTCTGAATGACTTGCAACGCAGCTTCCGAGTACCTTTTGGAGCTTGCCTACTCTCAGAGGCTGAAAACATCAGGGGCTTGGGACCAAGTATCCCAAAACGAGTCAAGCTGGTTGCGTATCATTAACAGTGCTCGCATGCGAGTTGTGGGGTGCATGCGGCAGTTCGGTCTAAGCCACGTTAGTGAGACACCATTTACGGCCCACGGTTAACGGCACAAATTGAACCACTCACGAATCAAGTTTACATATCAGAGCACCTTTACAAGTGCTTCCAGTCCAGTCTTCCCCAGATACCCCGCAATTCCCCATAGCGCGCTAATCTCTCTGCTATCTGCTATGCCCTTTAAGATGACCCCGCGTTACGATCCTCAGTTTGCCCCCCCTTAGCAAGTTTAGTGTAACGAATGAAAGTTACCGAGGCGGAATTCCATGCCACAAAACCACCTTTGGCTTGGTTCACCTGATCCAGCCCTTGTACCACCACTATTGTTGTGAGATCCTCGTCTTAAATGGTCCTCCACGACCCCTTCATTTGCGTGGACGGATCAACTTTCTCTTACGACCCTTTCAAATTGTTATCCTCTTTAGACTTTTGCATCAACATGGACCACGCCATGATGGTTGAGCCCAAGAGCCCGGAAGCCCTTGCGGTCTCGTTCGCCAGTGGCTGTCTCCTGCATATTCTCTTCTACCGTAGAGGAGAATGGGACTTGCTTGCGCTCCGCATCTTCCAAGCTTATGCTACATTACCCATTATTGTGATTGGGTTGTTACGCTTGGCTGAATTCAAGGGATGGCAGCATGGCAACAATCTTTCGGCTGCATCCGTTCTTTTACTCGAAGGTGCTCACATACTTGGGCTTATGACCAGCATCCTCTGTTATCGCACCTTTTTCCATCCCCTGAACAAATTCCCTGGGCCACTCAGCGCTCGAATCTCAAACTTCTACCCTACCTACCTCACTACTAAAAATGCCCATCTCTACGAGGAGGTTGAGCAACTCCATCATCAATACGGCGATTTCGTCAGGTTGGGTGGGTATCTCCCTTTCCAGCTTCGAATGTCAAGCTAAGCCTTTGCTGTTAGGGCCAACACAACTCTCCATCACGCATCCAAAGGCGATCGATGCGATCTACTCTGCCAAGTCCCCATGCACCAAAGGCCCATTTTATAATATTCTTAACCCTCGTATCTCGTTACACATGATTCGCGATCACAAGGAGCACAGCACCAGGCGAAAGATCTGGGATAGAGCCCTGAGCTCTAAATGTAGGGGCTACTCTTTCGCCTATTTATCTATTCCCCTGCTAACAAGTATAAAGCACTACGGGACTACGAACCTCGCGTCACGAAGTATACTACACAATTACTCGATCGTCTCAATGAGATGCAAGGCACGACTATTAACGCCTCGGACTGGTTGAACTTTTACAGCTTCGACGTTATGGGTGATCTGGCATTCGGCAAATCCTTTAACATGTTACGTGACGGTGTTAATCATTACTTCCTGAGTTCTCTGCATGGCTCGATGAAGATGGTTGGTGCTCTTGCTCACATTTCATGGGTCATCCCCATCCTGAAACTCATCCCCGCCGTCAATTCTGAGGACCGACAGTTCTGGGCATGGATTTCAGGTCAGGTTGAAGAACGATCAAAGGTATGCTATTTTCTCTGAGCAACCTGGTGACTGAACTAACATGGATGACGAATAGATGAAGCCTGACAACCCCGATGTCTTTGCTTGGATCCTTGAGGAGTACGAGCGCAGTCCAAAGACACACCAAGCAAAGCTCAATGTTGAAGCCGAAGCCTATCTGATCGCAGTTGCTGGAAGGTATGTACTTGGTGTTATTCGTAGGCACTTGAGACGCCTTGAGACTTACTGGACTACAGTG
Source organism: Fusarium brevicatenulatum (assembly GCA_013363135.1). NCBI lineage: Eukaryota > Fungi > Ascomycota > Sordariomycetes > Hypocreales > Nectriaceae > Fusarium > Fusarium brevicatenulatum. The sequence goes on from JABEEJ010000848.1 coordinate 10,342, forward strand.
ACACGACTGCTGCGACTTTGACTGGTCTTCTATTTGAGCTGGCGACCAACCCTTCTCAAATCATCAAGCTGAGAGATGAGATTGACCAGTACTTTATGGACAGAGAACACGCAGACCATACATCACTCTCCAACCTCATTCACTTGAATGCCGTCATCGACGAGTCCCTTCGTTTGCATCCGCCTGTCCCTTCAGGTTTGCAGAGAGTCACTCCTCCACAGGGGCTGATGGTTGGGGACACTTTCATACCCGGCAATACTATCGTCCAGGTCCCAATGCATACAATTCAACGAGGTAGGTTATTTTCCGCTTTCCTAACTGTACAGCAACAGCTAATCGTGTTGAATAAGATGAACGCAATTTCGCACGACCATCAGAGTTCATCCCGGAGCGGTGGACAACATCACCTGAGTTGACCAAAGACAAGGGGGTCTATGCACCCTTCTCAATAGGTAATACCTAGCATGCCTCTCTTCTGAACTTATGCTGACTCTAATAAGGTCGATATTCTTGTGTCGGAAAGCAGCTTGGCTTGATGGAAGTGAGATATGTTATAGCACATGTTATCAGGGCATTCGATGTGAGACTTGGTGAGGGTCAGACTCCAGAGGGCTTTTTGAAGGCCAAGATGGATACATTTACACTGGCCACCCCAAACCTTCACCTTGTGTTTACACCTCGTCCTACCAAATGATGGGACTTATAAACGCACAATCTGTTAGGCACATGACGGGCAAACTTGGTTTATAGTTGAGCCTGAGACAGCAGCAGTGTTGATACTACTACTAATGACAATGCATTAAATCTCCTCCTCCTTGTTTACAATAGTCGCAGCACCTCCACCCTCCGCCTCAGCAACAATCTTAGTTCTCAACACCTTTCCACTCTGATCCGTATAGATGTTACAATAAGCACTGAGCCCATGGTACGGTGCATATGTGTACTGCAGCTCATATTCCACCCCTTTATCACCGGTGATTGTCTTATTGTGACCGGTAAACTTCATGTCTTTGCTGTAGAATCCAACTTCCTTACGACGCCTCTCGACTCCGTTGTTGTTTAGGTAGATATCATACAGGAAGCCATCTTGTGTCAAGACGCGGTTCCTGTTTGTCGAGCCTGAAAAGTCGTTGACAGAGTAAAGAATGTTGTTCTCCAGACGCGCAGTGAGATCTCTCTTCTCCAACGCCTCAGCATCTTCGCCAGATTCATTGCCTCCACTGCTTCCGCCAACGACATCGCCAACATCATCTACAATGTCCTTGACAGTATCACCGAGAGTAGCAATGATTGGGTTCAGGTCGATACTCTCAAGAACATCATCGACCATGCGCAGGATATTACCAAGTCGGGCCTCAAGCTCGATCTTGGCTGTGACGTTGTAAATGCCAAGCTTCACACGATCAATACCGAGATCGACACCAGCGTTGAAATTGAGCAGGTTGAGGACTTTTGCGTCTAGGTTGATTTTGGCAGTAATGTTCTGCACCTCGATAGAGATCTCGCCCACTGAGACATTTGCGTTGAGGTAGACATCAGGTTCCTCGTTAAGAGGTGCGATACCACTGTTGGTGTTTTCGGTCTCGTAGATAGCGGACTCATCGTCGCCTCGACGGTTCAGACGATAGCCATAGTAGCCATCGCCTTTGGCTTTCGCAGTAGCGAAGCTCGCAAACGATGCCAAAGCCAAGGCGCCGAACACTGAACAATGCTTCATTGTGTGATTGAGTTTGCTGTCGGTGAAAGAAGTGTGAGAATGAAAGGGACAGCTACGTTGGCCAAAATGAGATACCCTTCAGAAAGGGCACAAGCCTTAGAATAGAAGAGAAAAAAACAAGCGACCCTCCTTCACAAAGCATCCCAACCAAGCTTGTAATAAGGACCCCTGCTCAAAGCGGTGATACATATGTTGCTCAACCCAACCTGGTTGGACAGCCCAGATTAGACGGTAAGCGAACTTGAAACAGCAGCAACTCCGGTAGGAAAGTTCCGGCCCTGATCACCAGCCTCCGAGGTTTCATTGATGCAGGGGAAATCACAGCGAGTGGAGACATATTGGACGTATTGGAAGCCTGAGAGGGCTGTATTTCCGACAGACCCCTGTAACTGCGTCAATGCATGAACTCAATCTCGATCGATTACCCCGTAAAGCATATCAGTAATTTCTTTCCAATTCCGAAAATCCTGTTTTTGCATCGCTTGTAACTAAAAGGACGGATAAGACCCGCGATATAACCATCCAAATAAGCTCATAAGGCCGAGGGCTCATGATGTGACGGGAGATTGCGCTGGTTCCAAGGGCTGTGTGACAAAGGTCCACTTTATGCCATGGGGTAAATTCTCAAAGACCTGGCGGTGGACGATGAGCAAGAAGTGTCTCGACATACCATAACTGTCCCGCCGTTGGAGCATCAACCATCACCACCTTCTTCCCAAGAGATTTCTACCGAACGTCAATATGCGTCTCTCCATTTTGAAGCCTTTGGTTCTGGCTCACCTACTCAGCCTGGGTATTGCCCAAACACCAGATTCGACAGATCCAGCTACTACTGCGGAAAGCATCGCAATTCCCCCGACATCCTCGCCATCTGGGAGTGAGGATACCACTAGCGACAGCACAGCTCAGCCTACATCTACACCTGGAGGTGGAGGTGGAGGAGGAGGCTCAAGCAACTCCTCACTTGGTCCTCCCGACGTTCATCTCAAAGTGCCAGAACTCTCTGTCGGCCGCATTGAGCTAGACGTTGACAATCTGCACGCAGATATCAATCTCAACGCCGATATCGCGAAGCTTGTCCAGATCAATGCAGGTATTCAAGTCGGCATCGACAAAGTCAACATCACCATCGCAGATGTAGAGGCCGAACTTGAGCTCGTTGTCCGTTTGGGCCACTTGGTCGAGATTGTCAACCGCACTCTGGCTTCCCTCGATCTTAACCCGGCTCTCATCAATTTGCTCGACTCGGTCGGCGACATTGTCGAAGGCGTTATTGGCGCTGTAGACGGACTACTTGGCTCTATTACCCAGGGCGACACGAAACTCAATTTCCTCATTGACAATCTTGGAAATATTGTGCAAGAAGTCACAAAAACAGGCAGCGATGTTGTTAGCTCGATTATAGGAAACTACAAGCAAAACATGACCTTCACTGGCGATGAGAAGACTTTGCAAAATGGTCTTACGCAGCGGACATATGAGTACAAGGAGCTTAGTGCTCTTGTTAACATCGTCTTCAATAAGGCAGGCCAGATTGTTCAGGCCATGGTTGTCAAGGGCGGCGGTAGTGGTTCTGGCGGTGATGATGATGATGATGATGAACCCAGTGGCAGTGCAACTGCGTCGCAAACAGCAACGGCTACATCTACTCCCAGTCAAGCTACAACGGCATCTTCTGCTCAATGAAAAACTACACGGTATCACGTTTATATACCACATTAGTAAAAGTAACAATCATCACCATACCCCTAGAAATCGTATAATATTATTGCCATTAATGACCCATAAAGTGTGAACGTGACTGATGTACTGTATCCCAAACTGAACACTCAATCTATTCCGAAATGTTTCGGAATAGAGGATTGACCTTGGTGCTTTCAAGACAGCTATTGAAATTCATCAACATGACCTCATTCGCATGGCCAGTACAAGCTAGACCACGTATACTGGCTCGAACAAGGCCGACATCTCGATCATTCATACATCTTCACGTAGGGAACATGAACTGCCTGATACTGAGATTGATGCGGACCAAAGTGGCACTTCCAGTAGGTCCGGTACTTGTTGGATGTCTTTGTCAGGCCATCCTTCTTCGCCGTCGTGGTGGTAATTTTGGTGCACGGCATATCAATGTCAATGGTGCTCCATCGCTGGTAAGCCACGGTGCCATACTCCATCTTCCAGCGACCATTCGTCAAGGTGAAGTCCTTCAACTGAGAGTCCGTTGCCCGAATGAGCCAGAAGTAGGCCTTGACTGTCTCAGCTAGCTCCTTCTTCATGTTCTCCTGGATCGCGATGAGACCATTGCGCACGTAATAGCCGGTTTGGTCAGTATTGTCGAATTCGCCCTGGTTGACCTTTTCCCAGTCTATAGCCAGTATGCGGGTAATCAACTCGTGCAGTGCTTTGGAATCCGCGAGATATTCAGTGACAAACGACATCAAAGGGGCAAGCTCAGTGGCCACCTTCTTAGAGGTAGTTGACATCCCACCAACGACAGGCATAAACTTAAAGACGTCCTTGGTGACTTTGATCTCGTTGTTCCGAATCCTGCTAATCATTTCATTGGCAGGAGGGATATAAGCCCAGTTTGATCTGAGCTTGTTGACATCATCTAACAAACTTTTCGTCTTGGTGTTGAAGCCGAATATCTGTCTACCTGTACTGAGCTTGTCGGACAAATTAATGACGGTTTGCACGTCTGTCATGAACCTTCTAATATTGGGGCGATTACTACCGCAGTAGTCCATTCCAGTACAGATGGAGTCGTAATAGCCGGTGAGAATATACTCGATCCCATTGTAGGCTTCTTTGACGTTGTCTGTGGCCGTCATGACGTAGCCAGTAGACTTTGTGATAAGGTCCAAATTGTCTCTCCAACGGTTGAGGATGGGAACAATGGGCCCAAGGAGAAGTTTGTACGAGGCGGTGAGGTAATTGCTGAAGACAGCGTAAATCTGTTCAGAGTTACAGACACCCGTGACTCGGCAAGGATGGATAACGGCGATCATGGCACGAAACGTTCCACGGGCCATCTGATACGTGTTAGTCAAGTCATGCGTCGTATAGAACAGAAACATACATCAGCCCCGAAGACGACTTGCCAACCAGTCGCCTTGAGTTTGTCCAAGGTGGCATCACGAGTTTGTGAATACTTGAGACCTCCATCCGTCAAACACTAGACTCAGTCAGCACGAATTAGTTCAAGAGCGATGTATTGCAGCAGCACCTTTTCTAGGGTTCCGGCCTGGTCGAGATATTGGTTGTTCGCCAGGTCGAAGTTGCCAGCCGAGGAAGACGCAAACCTGCCCTCCGAGTTCAGGGTGCGCAGTTTAGTGAAGCAATTGCAAATGGGATCCCGGGCCTTGAGGAATTTGTTGCCCAACGTCGTGCCGAGTGCTTTGCGGACTTGGTCGCAGACGTTGACCTTGATGTAGTTGAACTGAATAGAACGAACTTTCTTGCTTGATGTAACGATTTTGAAGCCGTTTGGTACAGTGATGGTTGTTTTGCAGCCGTTATTGGCACTACCAGTACAGATATCGGTTAAGCTGCTTTGTGCTGAGACCACCTGACCCAACAGCACCAGGGGAGCCAAAATAAATGAGAGTTTCATCGCTAAGTAGACTTGCAGGAATGAAGCACAATCTTGATCTCACTTCTTGCGGTGAGGACCTTGTAATAAATGAAAGTTCCTCGTCGGCAATTCGAGACTTTTCTTAAATCTCGTCACCGCCGGCCCATGAAGCTGAACCCAGTGGCGCACGTAGCGCCTCCACTGAAATCGATAGTCTCACGATGGTGCTCAGCCCTTCGCAACGGAAATCGCTCAAAAGAGGATTTATTAAGCGATACGACCTGCCAGAGATTGGGTGGCGTCAACCCTAACATTCTAGCTAGGCCCCTTGCGAAAGCCTCTGAGCACGTTGCATGCTTTTCTCGTACCCATGATCATGTGCGATTAATGTGATAAACCGTTTGGTAGTGAATGAATTCTTGGCAAGGCACAATGCCAAGACGGCTGATGGTCTAGCTGGGGTCCAGACCGCAACTACCGTGACAGACTGACTTTCTTTTCAGCTGCCTCTCCCCTAAGTGCATACCAAAGTTCCAAAGCGGCAGCTTGCATCGCGTGACGCAAGGGAACCTCAAAGTGGAAACAACTAATAAGCTTAAAAATAAACTTGGAGTTAGCGGGAGTGACACACCTCCATCCCACGGTCTCCTGGATTAGGGTAACCCTTGCGTTTTATAGCTAAGCCATATTCATTAAACACCATCGCAAGCATAGCGCAATTCCTGGACTGCATTCCTGTAAACTTACTTACGCATCTCAAGCAATTGAAATAGACAATTATATATAATATTATTTATATCTAATTACTGAGTTGGCATTGTTTCTGCATTATAGAAAAGAGATCATAGGACCTCTAGCTTATCCCTTACCGGACAACTGGCCGGATGGCGGGAATACGCTAGCTCGCTCTTGATCTATTTATACCTAGTCGCTTTTACATTAAATCCTTATCTCCGTTTCTTCACGGAGGTTAAATCAAAACGCCGTACACTCTCTAGATATCGAACTACGAGATATAACTGTAATAATGAGAGTACTTAACTATATTTACCCTATAAACTAAATAGTTTCTTTATACTTTACTTCTATCTGCCTTTAACCTATATAGTATTAGTTTATACCTCTTATATATATTGCTAAAGCTAGCAAGGCTCTTAAATACTTACTATTAATATTTATATATTATTTAAAAATATTTATCTATCCTGTAAAGGGATTATGTCTAGTTCTTAGCTATCTTTTATTTCCTCTTTATTACTGCTACTTATTCCTATAAGATATATGTTTTACTAGCTATTTAATAACGCACTGCTAATTGCTTTACATGACATTCTTTAGAGTAGGTATATTAACGCCAGGATTGCTAGTTGCGAGAAGCTTCCCGAAGCAATAC
>JABEEJ010000850.1:0-30243 GCA_013363135.1 Fusarium brevicatenulatum
ATATATAATAGAGATCTCTAGATATAGTTATAGTTTTAAGAGATAGAATTTAATTAATATAATAAGTCAAAAAAACTAATAACACGGTCTTTATTCTAGTATAAAAACTTATAGTTAAATATAACTGCCAGTATCACCATGATACCTGAAATGTCTCCAGGTAATCTTGGAGGCTCCAGAGCGTGTTATAATTGCAGTGAAATGAAATGCAGGTTGGTCTTAACAACTGGTCAGCAGATGAAGTGTAGCGCACAGAAATGCTCTCCTTTGACCCTCCTATCCTGGCTTAGCCTATCCTTCAATTCTAACTAGCGTCTGCGGAGCCAAAGCTCCAAAAGATTCCCCGCAACGTCGGCCATAGACTCCGGGTCCTCATTGACTTGATGCTTGCAAAATTCCAAAGACAGAGGAGTTTTCCCATTAATTCAACCCCAGCCACGCAAGTACCAGCTATCATCTCCCGTGGGATACCGATATTTGTGCGCCGAGCGTCGATCAGCTTAGCTAATCTCGGCTCCATCGGATGCCTGCGATGCCGCCAAAGAAACGTGCATACGTACCAAAGACGAAGGGTCAGTACAGCCTCAGTTCTTCTTGGCAGAGTTTAACAGAGGACTAGGCTGTCACGAGTGCTCTAAGCGGCGAATTCATTGTGACAGAAATGAACCTAGTTGCAACAAGTGTACTTCTAGAGGCTTGAGTTGCAGTGGCCTTGGGATTCGACATCGGTTCAACAAGGGTGTCGCTGCGAGGGGGAAGTGGGCTGGCAAGACTATCGACAGGGTTTATGAAGAGTATGCGCAATCTTATCTTCGTGTATCTAAATGAGATACTGACTTCATCGCAGGAATGAATGGAAAGTATCTTCAAATGACAAAGACGCATCAACATCGTCGGCATCAAGTTCAGCCGCAGATACAAACCCGGAAACCACGGAATCTCATCATGACGGCAATGATGATCAACAAGACGATGATATCGAGTACATCACATCGGACACAGGCATGCACGACCTTGTGCTGGTAAATTCACAATCACCCGCAGATCGTGAGGTGTTCATGACACTCTTCTTGAAAGGGGTTCCAGATAACATGCCAGCGTGGAAGAGGAATCTGTTCATGACGTGTAAGTCCGGACTTCACTTGCTTCCTCTAGATACTTACACCTTCTAGTTTCACGGTGTATATCAACGGAGATGGTAGCCATAGACGGCCTTCACAACGACTGGCGCCACCTCCTTCTTCCACTCGCTCAACAAGACGAACTCGTCATGGATGCCGTCCTTACCGTCTCGGCTTTTCACTTCCACATTAATAAGCTCGATAATAATTTCAAGAAGAACCAGAAGCAGTACTCTGCCTTCGGAACAAATACATACGACACTTACGTTCCAGATCCATATCAACTTCTGGGCCGAACGCTCCAAGGTCTACGACAGCGTCAGGAACTCATATGCAATAATCAAACTACCCAGCATTCGGTACTCATCAGCCTGTTACTACTAATGACATCTGTGCTGGTCACTGGAGGCTCGGACTTTCCTGTTCTTCTTCGGATGCTCGAGTCAGCGCTGGACGCTATTGGAGGCAAGGAGGGACTTGGGACTGGTATATTGGCTGGTTTTATCATGCGTGAGCTGCACAAGTAAGTCCCTAAAAGTCACCCTGGGCGAATGTGGGAGAAACTCTAACAGAATGATAGGATCCGAGTATACGCTGCTCCACATCTTGGCGAAGAAACTGGCCTCCAAATGATATCGTCCCAAGCCCGAACCGACCAACTCTTCGGCTGTCTCAACCACTGCCTCCAACTCTACCCAGAACACACTCCACTCTTCTCCCAAGTCGCAAGTCTCGTCTACCAAGCCCGAGACATCTACCTCCAACAAGTCCTCTCCGACCATACCTCCAATTTCTTCGACTTAGATCCCATACCAACCAATCCCGAGTCGGTAGCACGCGTGCAGCGCTTCATCGAAGCACTCGAACAATTTCCAGAGACTTCCCCTGTGGCGCATATGTTAGTCTGGACAACTTTTGTAGCGGCGTCGGATGCACAGCTTGAAGAGCACAAGGTCTATTTTGAGAATGTTTTGAGAAGACATCATGCGAGAAGTGGATTTGGGAATTTGTTGAAGGGTATTGAGGCGTTGAAGAGGATGTGGGGTAGAAAGCCTGGTGAGAGATGGACGACCCTTTTACCGCAGACAAAGGTTCTTGTTGCTTGAGATGGGAACATTGAGATCACGTAAAATGGCGATTGGAAGTTTTGGTTTTTGATAATACCCTGATTTAAGATTCTTCAGTTTAATATAATTTGAGTTACAGTCGCTAAGAATAAATATAAATGCTCCTAATGAAAGACCTGACTCATTTCTTCAGTGAGTCGTGAATGATCGAATCTCGTTAAACCCGAAAACATTATCGATGAATTCACTTTACCGCCGCAAGTTCCGCCAAACACAGATGTCTTCATTAAAAGTCCTCCACCCGATAGACCTGATACGGACATTCTTCATACGGATGCGCCCTGGAAACAGTCATTATCCTTCTCACAAACGTTGAAACTCACTCTTTCAACGCCGCAACCGCCTTCCGCACCGTCTCCTCCCCAACAATCAACGTCTCAACCCTAACCTCCGGCGTCTCCTTCAACTCCCCAACCTTTCCAATAGCCGGATTCGCCGCATCGCCCGGCCTAAACTGTCCAATCCCCGACGTCTGCCACGCGCACTCAGTATACCCGCCAGGACCGGGATAGCGGCCCGCGCCGGCTTTGAAAATAGCGGCTTTGCATGCGGAAGCGCTTGCGGGTGGGACGTAGAAGACGAGGCTGAAACGGCGTAGTGATGCCATGGTGTTGCGAGATGTTCCGGGACCGGGAAGAAAAGTTGCTTCTGGGGATGGTTCGAGATTGTTTGTTGAGGGGCCAATCAGTGGAGTTGGGTTGAGGGTGATGTGTATCATGTGACGTTGTGAAACGGAAAATAATCTCGCAGGCTGATCTGATATCTGCATCTCGGACACCGCCGATGTGAGATATTACATGAAAATATTGACGTCAGAACCGGAACTGTTGCCGGTCAATATCAAACATTGTCAATCCCACATCCGAAGATAGATTGACAATTACGGTATTATTCTTCTATGGAAAGACTTTTTCGTCCATTATAGCTGACCACGCATTTTCCACCTCGTTTGGAATGCCAATAGGTGACTTGGCCCTAATAACTCCACCTTGCTCGCCGATGATCCTATCCAGAAAGCGATCCATAGACCAAAGCTCCCTTCGGACATCTTTCTCAGGCAGTGTCTTTTCTTGTTGAGCCTCTCTTGCTTGCTTCAGCCGTGGCCAGCACGAAATCTGAACGCTATTCCTCTCGTAGACTTTTTCAAATGAAGATATTGTCCTGCTGCTCATGGCTGGGTCTTGCACAACAATCATGGACCTTGGAGAGTGAATACCATTCTCTTGTAAAACTTTTTGAGCCTCTGATGCATCTGCTCCGCAGTTGTTTGAACGATCGGAGACGAGGATCCGAAATCCATGATTTTGGCTTCCAGTTTCGTTGATCTTGAGCTTATAGAATCGCTCTGCCATGACTCTCAACACCTCGCCTTCAGGCTTGCCCTTTATCGTGTCAAATATCGTGCAGTATTTCTTGCTAGCTCTGATAGCGTCGTAAACAAATGGTGTACAAGGTCCAATGCCTCCGCATAACACCAGTACTGTGTTTCTTTGGGTTTCCTCGCATTCCCCCTGTCGTTGCGACGCCCACTCAAAGACGGCTTCGGGAATAGCGAGGATCGCTGAGGCGCAAAGAATGATGACATTAGGGGATTTATTCTCTGGATCTGATTCATGGTCTTTGTTGTGGTGTAGTGACTGAAGATATAAGTCTAGTTCTTTGGCGCTGTAAATTTGCTGTAGAGCTAGGAAACGTGAGATGATATCCGTTGGGTCGGACCACTCATTTGGCGAGTCTGTTGTTCTAGAAGGCATTATGATAAATCAAAGGTAATAAAAAAACTATCGTTGCAGACCGAGCACGCCTGGGAGGGGCTTGGGCAGGTTGATATATCTCGGTGAGCAATAACCCGATTCTTCAGCCTCCATCTCCGCCCAGAAACTCAATGCCAGATTTCCCCGCTTTAGTACCCATCAAAATCGATTAAGGGATGATTTCTAATAGTATTAGCCAGTGGGAGATATTCCTTTACACATAAGTCAAGCACTAATCTTATCACGGCGGGAGTTACTAACACGAACCGTACGTAACGTGGATCCTCTAGGCCCATTTAGGAATACCACAAACATGGACACCTCAACGTTACGTCAAATGATTCATTTTTAGGCATTCTATAGTAATCAGATTATCAGTCATCGCTAAATCCTGTTAATAATCATAGCTTTTTTCACTTTATTAAGTCTTAGTAGCTTTTAATAGTAAGTAGCCTAATATCTAAGATTTTATAAAAACTAATTTAAGTTCTATTTATTAAAATAGGCTTTTAGCTATAAGTCTTAACTATAGATAATACTTCTAGCTAATAACTTAGGTATTATGCTAATTCCGTCTAATCCGGATAAATGTATCGAGGTGAGGTGCGCTCTAAGATGCAGGGATGAATGAGGTGATAAAAAAGCCGGTATCCTTCTCCACTCAGGTGCAAGCCATCAGTAAACAAGTGGTTGAAGTTACTTCCAGATAAGCCAGAAGGAGCATTTGTGATAGCATTCCACAAATCAATAAGGATCACCTCGGGATGCTCTTTAGAAACCTGGCGAACGGCCTCGGCGTATAAAGCAGAATGAGCCACCGTGCGTGGCTCATTTCCAAGACTTCTGAGTTTATCTTCATCAACAGGAGGTGGGGTGACGAGAACTATCTTCGGGCTATGAGCTTTGACGTGTCCGTGACTGATGATTTGCGTCAAGTTCTGTTTGTACTGGTCCACTGGGACGTTCCTTGTCGCTTCCGGATGAGGCACAATAGCATCGTTAGCACCTAGCAGGACCACCTTGGATAATCAGCTTTGTCTTTTTCATGAACTACGATCGCTACACTGACCAGATACTCCAAATTTGGAGACGAGTCTATAGGTCTTGGAATTATCTTAGGCAAGTACCGCAGGACGTATTCGGTGTTCCAACCCGCAAATCCCCTATTGACTACGTCAAGTCGTCGGATCAACTCTGCAAGACGCGTTAGCAGCTTTGTTTGTACTCTCAACGTTGCACATACGAGCTTGGAGTTCAGCTTGGAATGAGAATCCATCTTGAGCATCGACCGAGTTCTGGAGTAAAGAGTCTCCCAAGAGTACTATTTGTGGGTAAGCTGTCTGTCGGCTGTCAGTCGCCCATCGCTCGAGACAAGGTCATGGAACTTACAGCCATAATGCAAGGAAGCTAGTTGCTTTTTCCGCGAAGCAAACGCCAGGAAGGCTCTCTAGATATAGCTCTCGTCTCTGAGTCATTCTGGTGACAAGTGGGCCGCATCACCCGCGCCATTACCAAGGTTTAGTCGCAATCGGCTGGTAAATTTACGTGATCAGAGAGACCAGGAACTTACTAAACCAAAATACAAGTTAGAGTCCGCGACGAAACAAACCGGAACGTTGGTTTGACCGTAGAAGTACCGATGGCAATGCTTTCTCTATTGCTCTACTGGCTCTGGGTATCTCAATCTTGGTTGGGATTACAACGATTTTGATGAGTGGATTCCAGTCATGGATTGCATTGCATGGTGGCTTGGGAGTACCCCGCAGATGCGCAAGCGTAGGCTTGCACAGAATCTATATTTCATGTACAACCTTTTAACTTACTATCATAAATAACCTTCGCTTTTCGATCAAACACAAATGATAAGATCCTATATAAATTTCAAGACTGTATATTGTACTACCGTCTCTATCCATACATGTATTATCTATGCAATAACCGACTTTATCCCTGTGTTAAACTCATCTTCCTTTGCATTTGAGGCTTACCCTCTGCAGTTACTTGCAGCTCTAGAGCCCTCCACTTGCTTCCTCGGGATCACCCGTACAGCATGGCAATACCGGGCTGTTGAATAATTTCAATTGCTCGCTCGCTATCCTTTTCCACAGCTAAATAAATTCCTACAACGCCATAAATATATATCTCAAAAAGCTTCAAGGGCTGGAACATTCAGAGTCAGCCCTCTCATCAACCTGCTCAATCCGGCCCGTCTTGACATCATAAACATATCCAGTAATAGGTACGTCCAAAATCAACGGACTCTTGCGCAGAAAGGCAACGTCATCAATAACACTCTGCCGCAAATCAGAAAAGGGAAGAAACGCCATGTGGTCCACGTCTTCCTTTAGCTCTCGTCTGATCTTGGACCGAAAATCTGTGTCGGAGAAGCTCTGCATGCCGCAGCCGGTCTAGAAGCGTGGGGTGTCAGCCGGGCCGGTCACTATCTCTATGAGGGGCAGCTGAAAACATGGCCTTATGATAATGCCGTGGGAATGGAAAATATCGAATAAAATGAGATGAGGCGGTCTTACATGGTGCATCACAATAATCTCACGCGTGCCCAGCATCTGCTGAGAAATCAAGATTGACCGAAGTGCTTCTACAGCACGACCACCAGCTGCAACTGTCAGCTTTGCAGGTGAGACAAGAAAATTGGAGTAGTTACGTACCATTTCGGATGACATGGGCATCGCCAAGGTCTAGACCCAATACTTTCTCAACGTCCAATCTGCTGTCCATGCACGCTACCACTGCTACCTTTCTGGGTAAATGTTAGGCCCTCGATCCTAGGGCGCGGGTATGAGATCACTTACCGACGGGGCGGAGATGGTAAGTGGGACTGGGTAAACTTTGCTGCATATCTACGATTCGCAGCTTCAAAGTCAGACGTGACAGAGGGATAGAGGACGGGTAAGGACACGGGTGAAGTGTCAAGAGCAGGCATCTTGGTCTTGAAGAAGGCCATTGAGAGAAGATGTGCAGATGGAGATGTAAAAGCTTGTTTATGAAAGAGGGTCTTGTCTGTTAAGTAAAGAATAAAGCCAAGAGCCAAGAAAATGCCAATTCTTGCGTTCCATGCATGACTTCTTATCCTCGAGTCCCAACCAATATGAAAAAACCCTCCGTTTCACAAGGCCAACCCAGCTGGCCCGTCCGGACCATCATCCCCAAACAGCGGCGCCCTCCGACCCCGAGATAAATCCCCGCACACACACCTTTTCTGCAGTAATATTGTCTGAGATTCTGCACATGGTGTTGACAGATCATGCCATAAAAAGAAATGTTACCTGTGCTGTCAGGTACACCCACGGACCGGATGTGGCAGCCATTAAGAAGCAGGCTATTGCATGCCATGGCACCATGATGGCTCGGCGATAGCTCACTTGACCTCGATCTACGACTGAAAAAAGAAAGTCTTTCGGAGTTTCCAAGGAAAGGGTCACGACTAGTGAATTTGCCAAGGGTGTGTGTTTGCTGGCTATGATGCTTGGCTTTACTAGGCGGGTTGTTAGTGGTTGGGAAAATCTGGGGTAAAATGACTATGTCACCGCGTAGATCCCGGCATAACACCGTATCACTATATCCGTGATAGCCAAGACGCTTTATATTTATAGTGGTGTCTCAATGGTACTCTATGTCCTCTACTAGTGTATATCCCCTCTTTCATTTCTACTAAATAAAGCCGAAGATGATGCTCATTTCACAAGTGACGAACCTGTTTGAGGTTCGCTCTCGATTAGCAGCGTATCACCGCGGGACTGGAAGGCTATCATCGGCCCGGTTGAAGTCCTGTACAGAATCCCGGCGGTCTAGATGCGCATGCTGTACATGGCTGTTGCAAAACCTCGCAGCTGGGTGTTGAAGATTCGAGAATCATCACAGCGGGACACAAGAGCTGCACCCCGCGTATTAGCGTCACCGTTGTGAGCTGGTATAGCCAAGGAATCTTACGGGATGATTATGCAAGCCATAGAAAAGTGTAGCCTGCTTCATCTCACCACCCTCCCTCGAGATCAATGTCGTAGAATTCATCTGGAGGTTGAGAGGCTTGCAAGTGCCAACACTATTGGTTTCGTTGATAGCACGACGAAAATCTCACCCCGAAAAGGCATGTCGATAACAAGCACCGCTGCTAGATAACAGCTCACTTGCGGAGCATAGATTCGTGTACCACTAAGAAGGCGTAGCAAGCTGAGTCCGACGGGTTCCGAGCCTTTACAGTGGTCAGATATCAAATCTAAGCCGCTCGGACCAAGATAGTCGACGTGTCGGACTGTCGATTAAGCATCCGGCTTTTGCCAGGGTCGCCTCAGATCACCCGATCGACCGTCTTATTCCACTCTATTTAGGCAGGTCATCAAAGATTTGAGAGTGACAGCTCTATAATGTGGGTTATTAAATACCGCTTATCGAACCACCCCTGCTTTCCACGAAACAAGCTTTTGATGTTGGGGTAGACTCGAGTTCCATAGAGTAGTAAAATTGATATCACGCTTAGCTTAATATTGCAATGCACAGAATACGAAAATGATTCAAGTCCGTTGGCCTCTAAGCTACCCACGGTCTAGACACCATAGTGGATAAACGGAACCCAGGCCGGTGATGGCTCGATCTTGCGTCGCAAGAGGATAGCTAAGGACGCCTCTCTAGACCATCTCTGGCCCCTGGTCTCGGCCCCGGACATGATCTTCTTGCTTACCCGTACACTTCTGGATGCTTTGGTGGTGACTCTCCTCCACCTTGTCCCCAAAGATCTCGACATGCCTTTAGCCTTTGCGATTTTCCTTACACGTCTTCTTTCCCACCTAACTCCGTGAACTACAGGCTCTCTGATAACCAAATTTCTCAGCACATTATCACTCGCACCTCTGCTATGCCCTTCTTGGCTCATATCCTCCAGCCACTTATCCCTCAGTTGGCGACTCGCCTCATGAAGCCCCCAAGCCACAGATTGGTCTGACATGCGACCATCCTTGATACCTTCATACACTACCTTGGCTATATCAACGCAAACCCTATCATTGACCTCCCACAGAGTACCTATAACATGCTGGAAGCCGGCGAGTTGAAAAGCGCTGATGAGATGAACGCTCTCGTCCATGAATTGCTCCTGTTGAATACGACCAGTTCCACAAGCTGACAGATACGCTAGAAAAGGTGGCTGGTCCTTTAGATTCAGGTCCAGTAGGCCACCGACCCGCAAGGGATTCGTCACGACATCTTCAAGACACAAATAGCTCCTTAGGGGATCTTGGGGGTCGGTACATCCATGACCTGCAAAATGAAAGAACTTGCACTGGCGAAGTTGGTCGATGAGGGTAGCCTTTCGTCGCTCAGGTTCAACAACATCTAGTCCAATCGACGAACATACACCCTTGACTACCTCCACTTCCTGACTTGCAAACGCCAATCGTGATAAGGTCGGTGTAGTCACCATAGCCACAAGTACTGCTTTGTTTGTTTCTCGTGTTGGCTTTCGTCGCTTTCGAGCTTGTATCATAGCCTTGACGGACGAAGCATACGATGAAACAACCCTGTCAAGCGTCGTCTCCTCTGTTCTCTTCCTATGATATCCAGCTGCATGTATTGGGAACTGTTTTAGAAGGCCAGTAGGGATCCACCAAACATGCGGACAGTTGTCATCTGTCGGAGACTCTGAAAACCCAATTCTGTTTAATACAGGACAGACAATAGTGTCCCAAAGCCATTCGAGGACTGCTGGACTGCCTCTTTCTCCGCTCAAGACTTTCTCCTCGATGTCGGCCCGGCTCAAGTCAACTAATGGCACTGTATAAATCCTGTCGATCATGATGATTATCGCATCACAACATATAACGCTGACGTTGATGATGATAATCGGCCCCCGATCTGTCATGTCCTGCATTTCATCAAGTCCCGGTGTCTGTAAGAAGGTTTCGAAGTTCGGTTGTTTGCGAATCTTGTCAACTAATTCATCAAACTCCTTTCCTGCATCGTAGAGCCTTAGCGCCAGTCCTTCTCTAAGCGCAGTACTCTGGGTGGCAGAGATATCGGGGTCAACTGGGCGATTGATCTCCTTGCGAAGACGATCAAATTCAGCTGCATATTCTGGATGCGCCTTTTCTAGGTCCACTATATCCGTCTGCAGTTGCTCCGCGGATGCTCCGAGTAAACCTTGACCCTGTTCGAGGAGCTCCAGGGCATCTGCCACTTGTCCAGCCTGTATAGCAACAGCAACCGCATCAGATGTGAAGCCAGCCAGTTCAGCGAGAGAACTTTGGCGATCGGAGTTGTCTTGCTGCCGCGGTATGATACGTGGAATAAGCCCAATCACGAGTTTTGCAGCATCTAGACTTCGCTGTCTATCGTGACAGATTGGTAACAGACACATACAGGCCTGGATACGGCAAAGCGGTGGGGCGTTTGACTGCTTGATAGCTGCTTCAAAACAAGGTATGGATTCGTCGATGCCAGTTGCAGTCTTGCCTGTTGCATGAGCTGCCAGAAGACCGAGACCTAAACCGTAGAGTAACTCTCCTCGATCGGGATGTGATTCTGGGGTAGCCTCTAGGGCTTCTCTTGCAACAGATATCCACTCATCAACACCATTGCCATCAAATGTTTCAGAGCCCTTTTGTATCAGTGCATTTGCAAGGCTGTGTAGAAAGATAGCTCTGTAAGGATGTGATTTCGGCGTGCTGTCGACCGCTTCTCTCAGTGACTGAATTCCGTCATCGAGATCTTTCATGTCGTTGGTTGCGGTGAATTTTCGAGCCAGCTTGATCCCAATATCATGCTGGTGTCTTGATCGATCGGGATGGTTATCAGGCATAGTATTCAAAGCCCGCTGCGATAGCTGGGTCGATTCTTCGAGATCGGGTAGCTCATGAGATCTTTGATATCTTAGTTGCAGAAAAACAGCGAGATTGCCTAAACTCGTAGCGAGCATCGTCGAGTTGTAACTTGGTATCTTTAGACTTCTTCTGGCCAAAGCGATGGCTTCGTCAATGTCTATTAAGGCACTCGTCAAAGAATATCGCTGCCCCAAGAGTGTCGCCAGTGAGTTTAGTGAATCTGCCAAGGCTGGTTCCTCTTCTGAAGCCTCCTCAACTGCCTGCCGAGCCAATCGAACGCCTTCGTCCATATCAGCCAGCGAGCCTGTTCTGAGTGATTTGTGCCCCAGTAAACTGCCAATGTGCGCTAGCAGGTGTAGTCGCATGGATTTGTTGTCAGTAACCTCTCCCTCTATAGCTTTCCAGCCCATGGAAATAGCTTCATCAACATTCTCCACAGTACCAGTGGCGAGATACCTTCTCCCAAGCAGAGCTGATAGATCGCCATATTGATGTGATACATCCGATGTGCCATCTTTGGTGATGTCGATCGACTGGCGAGCCGTATCAACGGCTCTATCAAGGTCAGACTCTGAACCTGTCAAAGCATAGCGATCTGTGAGACGGGCACGAAGCGCCTTGAGGACGAGGGGATGTTGGGGATGGACGTCCTCGAGCGCGTTGGCGATTCCGTTTGCCTCTTCTGCTAGGTCGATGGACTTGTCGAGATCGTCACCGTTGTTTGTCGCTGTATACCTGTCCTTGAGCAGATAAGAGAGATATAATAAGCAGCTGGTACGGATCCCAGGCTTATCATCGTGAGCTGAGTTGACGGCTTCCCATGACTTCTCATTTGCTGCTTCTAGGTGTGCCAAATTACCAGATGTACGATATTCTTGATCGAGCTCTTTGATGCGACTGAGCAATGGGTTCAGTCTCCCAAAATCAACGTTTAGAATCGATTCAGGTTCATCGCTTGCAAGATTGAGGACAGTAAAACTGTTGTCCATCTTGCGTACACTCAGAAATTTGATTGAAATTATAAGAAAGTCAGCTTCGAAGAATCAATCATAGTAAAATTACAATGATCTTGCGCCACCATGACTCCCTTTACATCAGCCTCAGGGTTACAAGCAGACCCATACGCCTTGGGGCTTACCACTACTGTGTCAGCCATGGCGAGAGTCATCTGTTTTGTCTGCGGGGCTGCATGTCTTTTTCCACCAATTTTGTATCATTTCCCTGCTTAAACGACAGCCTGCTTATGCTGTGACACCGTCAAGGCCAATCACAGATTCCTGCTTCTGCCACGCAGCTGATGCCAAGAGGCTTTTCAATCCAGCAGTCAGATTGCTGCCTAAATACTGAACAGCCTGCAGGAAACGAAATTACAAACAGAGCATTGTGCGGACCAAGGTGCAGATATGGTTTGAAACCGCAGAGCGAGAATGGGGCTTTCTGCGTTTCTGTTATACGTCGTCGCACTGACAACGCATCAGTTGATCTTTGAAGCAACGACCACGAAGTCTTAGGGAGTTCAGTCACAATGGATCCTCCAGGCTCAGAACCTACACGATGGGCCGTTCTCATTGGAGTTGGCGTGACTATCTCCAGAAAGAACAAAGACTCCAGGGCTCTTGTCTCGGATAGATCGCTGCAGGGAGCCGTCAATGATATTCAGTCCATGGAAAAGTACCTTGAGTCGAGACCATTCGCAGTAAATACAACACGTCTGACGGCCACCAAGTCAACGGACAGCCCTCTCAAGTCGGCTGAAAGCTTTGATCAATTACCAACACTCGACAATGTGGTTTCGGCTTTAAAAAAGGTTCTAAAGACTTCCAAACAAAATGACCACGTATACATCCATTATTCTGGCCATGGCTCTTGTAGGCCGATGGACAGTGCCGTAGCCCTCGAACTTGTCAACCCTCTGACCCTTGAAACCGAGTACTTGTACGGAACTGTGCTACGAAGTGCGATCAACAGGATGATAGAAAAGGGTCTCACTGTAACTCTTGTTCTCGATTGTTGCTTTTCAGGAAGTGTACTCCGTGATGATAGACCAGATGTTGGCGATATTCGATACATGGATCACCATACAGACTACGATAATTCATTCGACAATCCTTTTGATGACATCGACCCAGAAGAGCTGAGAGATGGAGTAGTTACCCTCTCAAGGCTTCTGGATCCACAAGGTTATACGATCATCACCGCTTGCGGCCCTCACGAGGTTGCCTCAGAGTTAAAATTTGAAGGCGGAGCTACGAGCGGAGCATTGAGCTACTTTCTCATCAACTCACTCGTGCTCTTGTCAAGACGTGGCACAAAAGTCTCTAACGAGATGCTTCATCAGCATCTTCGAGCACAATTTCACGCCCGACTTCCAGACCAGACTCCGATGCTCTACGGTCATCGTGGATTTGCATTCTTTGGAGACTTCTCGGGCGATACTAGACACGTCAATGTCGCTACGGTGTCTATGCACCGGAGCATGGAAGATGGCTGCCTTATTCTCCATGCTGGGCAAGCTCATGGAGTTCACAAGAATGACGAATATGCTTTGACGCCTCTTGACAGAAGCACAAACCCAAAGGATAGAGATTCGATTCGATGTACAGTCTACGAAGTTGACTGCCTCTCATCCAAGATGGGGGTTCAAGTCCCGAAAAATAAAGCTCGCATCGCAAGAGGTTCAACGTGGGAGGGCACTCTCTTAACATCGTTTTCACGCCGAAAAATTCAAATTTGCATTGACCTAGACAAGAGTGTCTGTGCATCTTTAATACAAGCAGCATCAGCAACTACTTATCTTGAATTATGTCACAGATCCTCAGCCGACAGGATGAGAACACCATTATCATATGTCGTCAAGAAGACACCGAAAGATTATGAGATCGGAGACCTTACGGCCAAGCATGCCTGTGTTGTGGCCAAGGTCCCACGCGAACCCAAAGGAAAGAGTGGAGCTCTTTTCGATGCTTTGGATCACATATCCAGGTACAAGTTCTTTGAGGGTATCGAGAACCGATTGTCAAGTTCTGCCTTGGAAAAGTCTTTCTCCTTACAATACTCAGAGCGTCCAAGTCCTGACGGATGTTTTCATATCAAGGACGGACAAACTCTGACTATAACAATGAAGAATCTCTCAAGTAGGCCCTTATATCTGGGCGTATACTTGTTTACTGAATTCTGGGAGATTCGTAACTTGATGTCTGAGAGTGGAGAAGATGCATACCTCACGATAAAGCCAAAAGGCCACAAAGAGCCAGGAACTCAGGAACTCCCTTTCACGATGACAGTACCAAAGAGGGATTCTGAGCAAGGATTATCAGGGACGGAAGATATTGTCAAGTTGTTTATTACTAGCCGACCATTCGTGTTTCCGGGGATGGTACTTCCAAAACTTCGGCACGGAAGAAATCGAGAGGCGACGGACCCCTTGGACTGTTTATTGCAGGGACTAAATGACGATCTTCCAGGAGATAGAGGGGATGAGAAGTGTGAATGGACAACGCGAAACTATCTAATTCGCACATATTTGTAGAGCCTGCCGCGTGTTTACGCAAATGGATCATATAGCTCAAGCTCATCTTCCAGATACGACTGCCCACCATTTGCCGTGATACCATAATCATCACATAGAACGTATCTTCCGCCATCGGCAGATTCTACTTTGTAGGGGCCCGCCTTTCCTCCAGCATTGATGAGATAGACCTTATCTCCGGGTGAAAACTTGTAGTTGACACCGTATGCGTTGACCCCTGGTCTTTTGTTATCAGAGACAACAAAATTGGTGTCATTTTTGCTTTTTTGTGTTAGCTAGTATCTTAACATTGTTAGAGAAACAACATACGAATCGTCGTTGGCGCTCATTTTCAACTACGAAATGGCGTGCAGTGATGTGGCTGAGTTTGTGAAAGTGTTTGAAAATTGCAAGACAGTTGCAGATCAGGCGGGACCTTTATACCAATGATGGAAAGATACGTCTTGGTAGTGAGGCGATGAATACTTTGCTACATGCGGGCTGACACCAAGTGCTGCACGTCACTGCAGTTAGGTATTCGAGGGTGTGATCAGGCATCAACAAGCGGTTATAAATGCATTTCTATAATATTGATAAGATATATCAATACGTTACGCGACACACTCATTTCTCTGGAATATCGATATAGAATGACCAATGATATCGAACGAGGCTCTCCGGAGACCACAATCAAGCCGACATATGCCAGGTCGGTTTTGACATGGGCTTCCTCTTGGCGGGTTCCAGGAGTATTTAGCCTGAAGTCTCGTGACAATCCAGCATCTGGCGTGGTCAGCCATACCGAAAGAATTACAAGTAAGTTATTCTCATGTTCTAATACATATTTGCCCCATTAGGGTGTGACGTCTGACTGCTATCACTATAGTCGAGGACCGTAGAAAAGGATACCCACGATTCTCCGCATTGATGGCCGGACATAGTTCTTTTCAGATATACAGACGCTTCTCAGATCTTCGAACGCGCCTCTTACTTCTCACTCAGGATGAGATAGTTGAGCTTGAAGAACAATTAAATCACATAGACAAGACGGAAAAGAGCCCTCTGTTCTTGGCATCTCGCCGTGATGATAGGAACTCAGATCGATCTGTGGTCACCACCAAACTACGTTCTGCTCTTTCAGCCTACGGTACGGGAGCCACTTAACCTGCCCATAGATCGACTAGCTAATTTTACCAAAGACGAGCTTTTGGATGGGACTCAGCGATCCCTGAAGTATGAAACACCTCATGAGAAGTATGTTTCCAGTCTTCAGCGGTGGCTATCCGGGAATAGCTGCATTGCTAGCAGTGAAACAAGATTCCTCAAGAACAGTAACGATTTACTATCTCTGTGTCCCAGAGAAGACGGGATCGTGGCATGGTTAGAAAGAAATGTCTGCGATAAGATTGTCCGTCGGTTCACCAACGTAAGCAGATCCCATATTGACTGTTCCAGGCTAACACGACCCTAGGATTCTGAGAATATTTCCAACGACCCTCACGTTCAAATCTTCTCTCGTTCATCGACCATGAGAGTAGCTCGAGCGATCTTGAGCCCACTTATTGTGTTTTTACTACTGGCCCCAGTCGTGATTTGCAATATGATCAGTAGCCAATCAGCTAGATTGGCCATCATGATAGTATCGACAGCTGCATTTGTTTGTTGCATGTCTTTGTTGACGAATGCCAAAACGGTTGAGTTGGCTGTAGCTGGAGCAACGTGAGTCTCCTTTCCTATGGCTTGAGGTATTGCTAATTTCAGAGGTAGCTACACAACTGTTATGATAGTTTTCGTTAGCAATACTGATTGAAATTGAGATTTAGCTGTGAGCTTCGCCTTCAATGATCACACACGAATTTCAATTTCCCCAAAAGGCTTATTCTCGAACTAATCCATTACATGTGATGGCTAGACAGCCAACTATACAATTTCACCATCGACCTAGGTTGAATAATCGTAATCTGAGCCTCGGGATAGGCGCATTGATAGTTTTAGCCCATTAAATACATTTACAAACCACAAGCCAAAGCAAGGTGTAGAAAGACATGCGCAGAATGGTGTGATAACTAAAGATCCATCTAATTCAAGAAAGCCGCATCTCCCAGAACCTGCACCTCCTTTACTGGGCTTCTCGTACACTCCACCGCTACTGGCCCCAGCAACCCTGATGCCATCATTGTGGTCCAGCATGAGACGGCAACGGCTTCTGCAGCAGGGGCGCAAAGGGGAAATGCGACTGCTGCAGCCATAGAAGCTACACAGCCGAGCCAACAACCCATAAAGGCTACGCCCACGCCTGTGCTCAATTTGCTCTCATATTCAGGCAATTAACCTATGAATTCGAGGTGTGGGCTTGGAAAACTTGGGTGCTCATCGAGACTGAACCAAACGAGACCCGTGCTACGATGTCTGCTTCCGGTGATAGTGAGCGGAAATAGCTCCGCCGCGAAGACGATAGGGGTGTCTATGACAATTGGATAGTAATTCGGAATAATGAGATGGAAGACGACATTGTTGTTGTCCTCCGCGGTCGCAAGAAGTGCTTGTCTGTCCGCTCTCATCCTGACACAAATCGTGGCCAGATCATGATGATAGCCACCGAAGTAGGGGCCAAGCGGGCCCTTTCTCTGCTTTTCTTCGAAGTCCGGATACCAATCAGTACCAGGATTCCACACGTAGAAGAAGTGACTCTCTCCCATTGTACGCCCCTCAGCTGGGGCCATTTCGTTCCGAACAAATCGGTGTACATATGTTCCGAAGCCATCGTCGGACCAGCCTTGAACTTTGGCAATGTTTGAAATCGCGAGCTCGTCTTTGATCCCATCAAGGCTTGCACCGATTCTTTTGATAGACTGCGCAACATCTAGAAGAATCAGAGGCACAGCACCCACGGCGGCGGCTTGGAAGCATGCAATAAAATTCGGGTTGGAGTTGAAATGCGTTGGTGACGAGCCGAATCTCTTTTCGTTCAATGGTTTCAAGAAACTTGGGGATAGCCTCCTGTATTTCCTTGTATGTCATCTCCTTCTGCACTGCGGCCTTTCCTTCTTTTCGCTGAGTTGAGATGGTACAGAAGCTTTCTGCAGCTGGGATCCCATGAGACAGAATTAGTCCAGCGAGCTGTCCTGCACTGATTGAGCTGATGAGTCCAACTGGGTCCATCTTGACGGGCGGTTAAAGAAAGAGATAGTCCATCGAGTTGTAATGTTGAGGTCTGTTAGTGTTGTCGGTTGGCTAGATTTGTCCTAAGTGAGCTTAGATCGTACATTAGAGTTGAATATTAAATATACATGGTTTAAAAATGACTCGTCAGTTTCCTCCTTTTCGCATCGCGCCTAGGGGGCCACGAAAGGGGCTGTAAGCGCCAGCCTGGCGCAAGATGGCCTCCAGGCCGCAGTTCAAGCAACCCTTTCAACGTCCTTTATCCTTTGGACATTTCTATATAGGTTACTTCTTAATATGCTTCTGATTCGTTAGTTGTGAGCGAAATAATGGTGATTGGCCATTCTATGGGCCAATACTGTTCCTGCGCGCTGTATCTGGCCAGGCCACAACTCGACCCCCCAGAAATGGACGCTGGGCTTGCAAGGCAGATTCTCTTCGACAGCAAAAAGGAAACTAATAAGATTTATACATACTACACTTCCAAGTGAAAGTAACTGACTGGTCACCTGCAAACTGGCTGGTGAGGCTGAAAGCAAAAGCTTGCTGACCAACAATACATTGCAGTAATGCATCCATCAACGAATCCTGAAACTACAAAACGTATTGGAGGCCTACAAAGACGTGATTTCCACGTGTAACGAAGACAATGGGATGCAGCGAGACTTGGTATGCCTTCCAGTCGCTAGCAAGTTCGCTGCAAGACACAGAGCAGAAAACAGGCAAGCCTCATTCATTTCACCCTCGCAATCTCGAGAGCTCTAATTTAATTTTTTTATTGCTATTTTCTCCGTGCACTGTCATATTGACTATCGAGGCTATCCATATCGAGGTAGACCCTGTTGCACGCCAGCTTGTTGTCCTTGATTCCAGCCTTGTTTCTGCCGTAACGTTTCACTGTGCCAATAATCATGAACAGCTTGATTCTTATCCGCCATCCTGGGCCATATCGACTCTGGTAACACTGCTCCCGATGGTTGTTGGTGTCCTTCTAGTGGTGCACTCTTGTCTGTCATTCTGTTCTGAGATCTCTCGGCAGCTCGCTTTCGCTTGGATTTTCGTCGCCGGTCACATAGAATGATGCTCATGATGAGAAGTAACACGCCAGCTGTAACAGTTAGTCTTAATCATGTAACTGACACTAAGGACTCCTACCTAGCACACCAAGAGCAATGATAATCTCAAGTGCTCCAAAGATCTTGGTTCCAGGCTGACCAGGCGAGCCATTATCTGAGTTGCTTTCCTGTGTAACTGTAACAACAGGTGAATCTGCAGTTGTCGTACCCTCTGATTGGGCAGTTGGCTTGGGTACAATGGTTGTGAATATCGTGGTCTGTTCGACGGCGGAAATGATTCGCGAGAGCTGTAGATCCAAGGCTGCATCATCCATATTCATTGAAGCCATTCGATATGCGACGAGAAACTGAGAAATATTTTGCGACTTTTTATCGAAGGGAATGCTACCAGAGCTGAACTGTCTGAATTAAAATTAAAGAATTAATAAAAAAGACCGTAAGAATGGAATTATTTTCGAAATGAAAGTCGTGTCGCTTCGTGATACCAGATCAACGTGCGCAAGAAAAGAAAGGAACCAAAAATGAGCGAGTGTCTCGTAGATATGAGTTATATTCCTCTCGTATAGTTTTTTTCTGTTAATAAACACAGCCATAATAGCAGGTTGAGGCGAAACCGGGTGGTGCCTGAGGTGGCATTGTGAGACGGGAGATCAAACACGCCCGTTGACGACCCCTGGTCACAGGCGGTTTCAGTGGGATTTTGGTAGAGAACCAAGCCGGCTGTGCTCTCTTCCGGCGGGCTGCTTCTGTACAGCTGACGCCCTGGTTTCAGAAGTGCCATCTTGGCTGGACTGTTTTTTACGAGCGCCAAAACGTGAAGGTCCCTTGGATCGTTCACCGCATATGATGGTGCTGAGATCTGAGGTCGATTGAAACCCCGCCATGGCTTGTGCTTGACAACGGTTATCGGTTGTTCGGATCGCGCTGTTTCCATGGTCAATTGATGGGCGGTGCAGGTGTCAACTGCGTCAGCTGTTTCATTTCCATCTCTATTTTAAGGTGTCATTGGAAGAAAATTGAATGCTTAAAACGGGTAGAGTAGCACGCGACTTTTGGGAGAGGGACTGTAAACAGGCCAAGACGGTCGTGTTTCTGCTTGAGGCGGGGCATCAACTTGGCAGAGATCTAGCCCTGTGAGCCTCGGATGAAGAGTTTTGGGACTGTTACTGTAGCATTGTGCGAGATAACGGCAGGCATTCGTTGTCAATTGCGTGTCCGGAACTTGGACGAGATTCATATACTTTGAAGGTCACAGGAACAGAGAGATGGAAACCTTCAATACATTAGTCTAGATGACACTGGAAGCATAATGGGCCACTTACTACAAAAACCTTGTTTATTTACCATTTCACCTTTGCAACACAATAAAATGTGATAAAATGATACCGCAGTATTATCTATATACATAGACTCTATAAGATCTTGAATTACACCCAGAGCGCGTCCAATTGATGGTCTTTCGTCGATCTTGATCAATCTGATCATCGATATAGGGTAACTTCAACATCACGAACCCACGCTCTTTGCACTCTAGCTCATTGACAGCAACAGGGTATCAGGATATCGGCACTTTCGGCGCCCGATGACGAAACCCATAACCTTGACTAAGTTTAAATTGAAGAAACGTCATTGGATCCCGGGTAAGCTTTCGTAAATATCCCCATCTTCACTCAACTACCGATCCAGACAAGCCGAACGAGATGCGGGGGCGAGCGGAGGTTTAGCTAGCCCAGAACGCGGAAGTTTGGAGTTGTGTGACTTCATTCTTCCGTCCGCGGGGTGATTCAATTGCTTAAATATCCTCTACGGCTCCAATTGACCGGACGAGAGTTGCGCTGTCTATAAACATTCACGCTTGAGCTATCCAAGGTGAGCGTACGCGACAGTAGAGGAGGACATCGCTAACCATCAGCAGCCTCGCAATCGTCGTCATGGCTGTTGTCGACATCCTCTTCACCTGGTGGTCTATCCCCATCGCCGCAGGTGTCCTCATCGCGACGTATCTCTACTCATACTTTGTGACCTACGGCCACCTGAGAGATATCCCAGCGCCCTTCCCCGCGCAGTTCACGAATCTGTGGCTTCTCTACGTGTGCAGGCGTGGGGAACGATATCGCGTCGTGGATGAGATTCACAAGAGATTAGGCCCTGTCGTACGAATCCAGCCTAACCACACTTCCATCGCGGATCCTGATGCAATCGCCACCATCTATGGCCACGGAAATGGCTTTTTGAAGTCGTGAGTATCCCGCGCCTTCAGCTGTTCTCAGAACTAATGAGCGGTAGTGATTTCTACGATGCTTTTGTCTCAATTCGACGAGGTCTCTTCAATACACGCGATCGCGCTGAGCACACTCGAAAGCGCAAGCTCATCTCTCACGTCTTCTCCGCCAAGTCAATCAGCCAATTTGAGCCGTACATCCACGCCAATCTTGAGCTATTCGTCAAACAGCTCGATAAACTTGTCGCATCAGGTCAGACAACCGATAAGAATGGAAAGCGACAAGCGCTGATTGATTGTCTCCCGTGGTTCAACTACCTCGCATTCGATGTCATCGGCGACCTCGCGTTCGGTGTACCATTCGGCATGCTCGCAAATGGCGCCGACGTTGCCGAAGTTCGAGCGACGCCCGATAGCGCGCCTATTTATGCTTCCGCGATTGAGATTCTGAACAGAAGAGGTGAAGTCAGCGCAACGTTGGGATGTTGGCCGCAATTGAAGCCGTATGCGCAATGGTTGCCCGACCCGTTTTTCAGCAACGGCCTCAACGCAGTCAAGAACCTCGCTGGAATTGCGATCGCGCGCGTCAAGGCTAGATTGGACAACCCGCCATCCGTTGAACGAAAAGATCTCCTCGCGCGACTCATGGAAGGCAGAGATGAGAAGGGTGAGCCGCTAGGTCGCGAGGAATTAACAGCCGAAGCTTTGACGCAGCTCATCGCCGGCAGCGACACCACGTCAAATTCATCATGCGCTTTACTATACCACGTCACACGCACACCCGGCGTTCTCGAGAAACTACAGGCCGAGCTCGATGAGGCGATCCCCGCTGATGTCTCGGTCCCCACGTACGACATGGTCCGCGACCTAACCTACCTCAACAACGTAATCAGCGAAACCCTCCGCTATCATTCAACATCCGGCATCGGCCTCCCGCGCCAAATTCCCGACAACTCACCCGGCGTCACGATAAAGGGCCATTATTTCCCGCCCGGCAGCGTGCTCAGCGTGCCGACGTACACGCTGCATCACTCAAAGGAGATCTGGGGCCCTGATGCAGATGACTTTAAGCCGGAGCGCTGGGATAGTCTTAATGAGCTGCAAAAGACTGCGTTTAACCCGTTTAGTCACGGGCCAAGGGCGTGCGTGGGGAGGAATGTTGCGGAGATGGAGATGAAGTTGATCGCGGCGACGTGGGCGAGGAGATATACGCCTGAGTTGAAGCAGGAGGTCATGGAGACGCGGGAGGGGTTCCTGAGGAAGCCGTTGGGGTTGGATATTGCTTTGAAGATGAGATAGATTGGGTGTTGCTCATCATAGAGACTGTACGATGTAATGATCTCCAGTCAATGCCATTAGTATTTTCGCCCCTTTGCGTACATCGCGGATCTGATGGCTGTCGTGCCTTAAGCTCCCAATTGCAACTCCGTGAATCACTGGCTTCCTTCATCAAAAGTGGGGACCACCTTGGGCCGCTTCATAACTTCTTTTCTCATTCCGTGATGCTCAAAATGTAACCATCACCAACATCACCACTAAAGACACTATACACCAACACCACCATGGATCCCAACATCCCCCCGCCTCCTGACATAAAAAAACTTCTTGTCATCGTGGAACAATTATGGGCATCTGATGATTCACCCCTTCCCGGAGGGACAGCGGTCCAGGCAGAAATCGACGAAGCGCAGAAGGGCTCCGTTGACAAAGGAGAGCCGCTCAAATCTGGGCCTTGGCCGACCACCAAGGAGACTTCCTCCTCCTCCTCAACCCCCTCCAAGGGCTAAGCACTCTCGCCACCGCAGTCTCAGACGGCGATTTTCTTTTTGGCGCCCTATTCATTCTTTTTTTCTTCTCTTTTGGAGAGCGAACGGGTGTCTTGGCTTCGCCTCTCCTTTGATAGCTCTCCTGGGAGCTGCGGCGGCCGTCTTGCCCTCGCCGAGGAAACACCAAAAACCAAAGGTATGTGATCTAACTTACCTGAGAAGCACTGGCGATACTGGGTCGGCTAATACTTCGCAGACCACGCACGCTTTACGTACGGCATATGTCACCTAGCAACCTCCACCTCAGGCCATGACCTAAGAGCTCTTCTGCAACACCGATAACTCCGCTAGCAACCATGAGAATCTCACAATGATCAAGCCGTCAAACTGTCCATTATGAGCACGGTGCTGCCTCTGGAAGACAGGTTAGTCATTCATTGAGCCTCAGATATGAGTACGTGACTGATCAGTCCAATCCCTAGTCCCCAATTAATTGAGGATGTGCAATGTCGACAGCTGCCGGCAACCCAAACTCTCAGTTTGGGCAAAGATTTTCTTTCTTCTCCCCGACAACAGTCACCGGCTTCGTCTCTCCTTTGAGGGCCTTTCCCGGCCCAACTTCCTCTTGAGTTCATGGCCAGCGACAGGCCCGAGAATCACCATCATTATGCCCACTAACGAACGAACGACGACGAATGACTACTCTCTGTGGCATTGGAGTCACCTGAGAGTTGGGACGGATGGCTATTGATTGTTCTAGGATGGGGTTGGACGAGCTGGACTGGGAATATGAACAGACGTTGTTTATGCCAGTGAAGATCATATGGGGGATAATTACATAGTGCATGCAATAATTACCAGTCAGTGCATGAAAAGTCATCATTCTGATTGGAAATTCCGTGCTAGAAATGCGACTCGTGAGACTGTGTCTAACCAGCATCCAATTAAAGAGGAGCGAGGCTCCCGACTATGGCCCAAACGATTGTCAGCAGTCCCTGTGATGACTTTCATGATATCTGAATTATTTGGCCTGATCTTGCTTGACGCACTGCGGCTGGTGGCAGTAAAATGTACTGAAGCCGAGAGGTTGGACTGTGTTGTTGTTCCATGGATTGTTTTCTTGCGGTTTATGTTTTGCTCAATCCTCTTTACCTTTCTGCTGTTATAGTTTCCGAATAAGATACCCCCGGCAACATCAAATCTACTTATAGTGATCATAATAAATGTACGGCTCGATTTTACTATTGTTTCAAACTTGGAATCTGATGTTGATGAACATGAGTTATGTGGAAGTTCCACAGGGGCAGCATCTGGACCTCTGACGAGATCACAGATGCGGAAGATCTCATTTCTTAGGTTGAGCTATGCTTGAATGTTTGTATCTCAGTCTTCGATTCTACACATTGAAACTTTCTTGGTAATGGCATAATCGAGTAAAAAGCCAGTTTGCGTGGACCGATGACCAGAGTGAAATAGCAGTGAAAGTAAATGCGTGAGAGGCCATTCGGTAAGCCGCGAGAGTTGGATATTAGTTCAAAAGACAAGAAAGATATAAATGAGCGACGTTCTTGTGGAAACTGCTGCCGGCTAACAAAGTGATGTGTGAGACAGCAAACTGACGTAGAGCGGCGGAAAAAGCTTGCTGAGAACGAGTGAGACGAAGAGAGGGCTATATACAAAAAACGGACCTGATGGTTTCAACCAAACAGGCTAAGGCCCGCGTGGCCTAATGGCTAAGGCGTCTGACTGTAAGTCCCCGCTTTCACGAGCACGATATTTCGAAAACTAACACTGAGTGGTCTACCTACGATTTCCTCAAGAGATCTGTTTGTAAATCAGAAGATTGGGAGTTCGACCCTCCCCGTGGGCTCACTTGAGATTCAAGAACTTGAATCAAGAGTTGCAACACAAATTTTTGCAATTTTCGTGTTTTGGTGAGGTTTATCACGTTTTCAAAGTTTTGGCCGCACGGGCACGTGACAGGTCATTGATACACCGGCAGATCACATAACCCTTTAAATTTGACTGTCCTTCAACTTTGGAACCTGCTCTTTTCTCTTGATCGTGTATGCTCATCCTTTTGTTATTCTCGTCATGTTTTCGTGTCGTTCTGAATTTTGGGTGCGGGCGGCATGCGGCACAGATCGTGGGGCGGGCGGGAGACCCACACCTTTATTTCTCAGCCTTGCGCTTTCATTGGATAAACAAAGCTTGACTGCGATCACCACGTGATGCACCGGCCCAATCGCAGCCTTGCCTGTCTCTTTCCGTTTCTTTATGCACTGCCTTTGCATGAACCACTGAATTATGGAGATCACGGGAAAACAAGTCTATTGTTCTAATTAAGCTCAAGCACCGGGAATTATTCTGCAATGTGACTGTGCACTAAAAGGGTCGCATGACCTTGGGATATCCTGAATCGAGAGAAATCAACAACTCAAAACCGCAATCTTGCCCTTACTTTCCAATCGACTGCAGTTGATTCCTGTACCATGTCTGAGAAGTATTAGCTTTATCGCCAGATTATCTTAAGAATGACTCACAATTTCGACACCGGATCCAACACTTTTAGGTCCAATTTGCTTCAGAATCCAAGGCGTATGGATCCTCTTCGCATAGAGCTTCGCATCCTCAGTCTTGACCTCCTTGTTCAGAATGATACTCGCAGGCAGAGAGGGGTTGATGATCGAAGGCCTGCCGATTCCAATAAGATCGCAAGCACCTTGACTCAAGGCGTCTTCTATACCCGCTCGCGTGCGGAATCCGCCAGTGACCATCAAAAGCACCTTTGGAAACTTGGCGCGCACCTCGTGCGCGAATTCGAGGAAGAACGACTCTCGCGCAGCTGTACTGGCGGTTTTCTTCTCACCGGTTCCAGTGAACATCTGTGAAGTCAGAAAAGTCACCGAAAAAATGCGTTGTCTGACTTACGGTTGGGTTTTCATAGCTTCCGCCGCTGACTTCCAAAAAGTCCAAACCAACCTCTGTGATCAGAGCAATCTGCTCCAGACACTCATGAAGCTCAGTAGGAGACTGGTAGTCTGCCGAGTTCATCTTGAGGCCGACGCAAAAGTTTGCGGGTGTTGCTGCTCGGATTGCCTTTACAACATCGACGATAATCTTTGCTCTGGCTGCTGCTGACCCTCCATATGCATCCGTTCGCTTATTAGACTTTGCAGACAGGAACTGAGAAAGGAGATATCCGTGAGCGGCGTGAATCTCAACTCCATCGAAACCGGCAGCCGCTGCGATTCGGGCTGTATTGGCGAATCGCTTCACAACATCATCAATGTCCTCGAGGGTCATCTCCTTGGGACAGCCAAAGACAAAGGTTGTCACGATCTTTGAAATAATGTCGTTCCCCATATCAAGCGGAACAGCACTGGGGGCAATATTCTTGGCCAAGAATGATTTGCTGCCGGCTCCAATGGGCGACTGCCGACCGGGATGGTTGATTTGCATGATCGTTGGCGTCCCCTTTCTTCGACAAACACCAACGAATTTCTTATACGCCTCGAGGACTTTTTCTTCAGGCAGCTTCCCGTTGATGGAGCAATCAGAGAATCCACCGAGGTAGCGGTCGTCAATCTGAACATTTCCAGTCAAGATCATGCCCCAACCTCCGTCAGCCCAGGCACCGTATGTACGTTCCATCTGCTCTGTCGTCGGAAGATTTTGGCGATCAGCCATTTCTTCGGCAAGGGCTGCCTTGACGAGGCGGTTGGGCAGAGTGAGGCCGCATGGCAGCTCAAGAGGCTTTGAAACGAGTAAGTCTGTCATGATGTCGATTTGTGTGTATGGCCTGTGAGGTGAAATCCGCGTGAACTGAAGTTGTTAAATATGAAAATCTCGCCATCTTGTATTAGTCGTCGAGCCGAGGCCCGTGTCCGCGGCCAGAGTGGACTATTGCCCAAAGGAGAAATATCTCCAGTGGACTCGGCGAGTCTTTGCTCCGATTCCATTTCCTTTGGCGATTGAATTGATCCGCTCATGGTTTGAGTCGGCATTATTGAAAAGTATTTAGTTGATGATATGTAAACTTGGACAAGTTTCTAATATTGTCATGGTGTTGATATAATTGGGTGCTTACGCTTACATGTCAGCCTGCGGAACCACTGCGCGACCCGCCATCTGCCTTAACTACCAGCTGGAGAGCCGGATCAACTATTCTTACGAACTTATGATAAACAATAAGTTTCAGAATACCTAGAATGTATGAGTATATCTTGGTTTTATTGACAAAGTATTTCAAGGTCGCGGTTCGATATTTTACTCATTTTTGTTGGCCTTGAAAGAAGATGAGGCGCAAAGTCTTGATTGACAGCTCGGAAGCTAAACTGGATCTGATCGCTTCGCAACGTGAATCATTCGATTCAAGTTGCTCGATAGTCTGATCATTTTTTCAATTGGCTAGAAAATGATTAGAAATTCATTTGATGCGGCAGGTCTTTCTCCCGACTCCTTTTCCTCTCGACAACTACACCATTCAGGCATCCTATAGGACACGAATCATGAACGTCATTGAATTCAAACGGACCGTGATAGAATTTCACATGCTGTTTTGATAATTGAATTGAGATAACTTGACCTCCGTATACTCTCAGAAGATGTCTTTTCAGAAAGGGAATGACACTTTCGGAACATAGAGCTCTTCGAGATACTTGATATCCTCATCGCTCAATGTTACCTGAAGTGCTCTCACTGCCTGATCAATTCTTTCTTCACTCTCCAAACCACAGATAGGCATACACCCCTTTGCAATCAGCCAAGATTGCGCGATCTGGGCTATAGCGACACCCTTGTTCTGAGCCAACTCCTCAACACGGTCAACGATAGCTCGATCGGTATTTTGGTCTCCACCACGGAATAGAAGCTTGAGGAAGGTATCCTTCTGCTCTCGAGCATCTGCTTTGTCTGTCCAAGGATGTGCAAGAACTCCTGCGGCAAGGGGAGACCAGGGAAACATACCGACACCAGTGTAGTTGCAGTAAGGATTCATTTCTCTCTCTTCTTCGCGATAGAGAAGGTTGTATAGACCTTGCATGGAGCTGAATTTATGCCATCCGTTTTTCTCGGCAACATTCTGCAACATTTGAAACCCCCAAGCTGCCATCTTCTCCGCTGTTAGCTTTTGTAAAGAATTTTGTGGCCGAGGTCAACATCCCGAGCTCGCACCAATATAGCGAACCTTTCCACTTTCGATTGCATCATTAAGTGCTTCCATAATCTCCCTTGGAGGAACCTCACGATCCATCCTGTGGATCTGCAAGACATTGATGTAGGTTCCCAGTCGTTCGACGCTCTGGTCCACCGCGTCAAGGATATGCTTTCGAGAGAGGCCAACTCTGTTGACGCGAGGACCATCGTTACTGGTGAGAGTCGCAGGCTCAATAGGGCCCTTATTTTCGTCGACAAACTGAAAGAACTTGGACATGATGACCAAGTTTGAGCGGGGAATGTTGTAGTGCTTGATAGCCGCGCCGATGATCCTCTCTGACTCTCCATTCGAGTATGTATCGGCGACATCCCACGTATTGATGCCATTGTCGAAGGCATACTTGAAGATGGGGAGAGCTTCGTCCTTGTCGAGAAGCCAGGGCTGCCAGTTTTTATCGCCGAAACTCATGCATCCTAGGATGATTTGTGAGACTTTGAGACCGGATTTGCCAACTCTGAGAGCCGGGTCAGTCGAGATGTTGAGGAAGAGAGGGGATTGTGAGATGCTCACCGGACATATTTCATTTCGGGCGTCTAGAAATGAATTCAAAAAACTACTGCTGAATGGAAAGATACTATATGCTGAATATAGAATGACAGTAAATGCCACTGATTATATACTTCTTCATCATACTATCTCACGAGGCAAGCTCTTTAGTTCATAATCTTAGCTGGAAGCCGAGGGTTAGCACAATAAGCCAAGCGCATATATCGCCGCTAGTTGAACCGCGTATAGAGTCAGAAAGGATAAGAGCTGATCCAATCTGTCTGGCGCTAATGCAACTGGCTTATCCCCCACTCACATCCACGGATTCGAGAGGCAACAGCCTTTCCCAGAATCAGATCTTTAAACCTTAGTCTATGCAACTGGCTTATCCCGAGGACCGAAGGCCCCACTACAGTTCTCATAGTTATAGCGTCATTGTGGATTGCTTCGTTTTATCTCCTGATGGAGTTTACTGTTAAGTCCGTAACCTCATTGAAGATGGGACATTTCATTGTCGTCCGATGAGTATTAATAGAGAGGAAAGGCTCTCGAAGAACTTTGCATTGGACCATCACTCGAATAAGCCCTCAGCCGTATCCTGACAGCAAATCCTCATATCTCACTTTTCAAACCACTACTATTTCATTCACAATGGTCAAGAGTATTCCCTTTAGCGACATAACTGTCCCATCGCCTGGCTTTGGAGCAATGGGCATGAGCTTTGGTCTGGGCTCTAACCTGAGCCTTGAGGAAGCCGAACCAGTCTTGCTCAAAGCTATTGAGTTAGGCTGCACCTTCTGGGATACAGCTGTATGTTCAACCAAAGGAGTAGTATGTAGTATGAATATACTGACTCCCTGAACAGGTTGTATATCAAGCTGGCGTCAACGAAAAGCTTCTTGGAGACTTTATCAGGAAACACAACGTTCGAGACAAGGTCTTTAGTAAGTTGATAACAAATTCTCCAAAGACTTGGAACTTAGTGCTGGGTTGAGTTGAACCTTGGCTGACTCAATATGAAAATCATAGTCGCTTCAAAGTGTGGTTTCGATGTGTTTGGTAAGGGCGGAGTAACCAATTCTGCCTCTCACATCAAGGAGTATATCGAAGGGACCATCGAAAGACTTGGCTTCGCTCCTGACCTGTACTACCTTCATCGAATTGATCCTAGTATGTGCTCTTCAACTCCAGATACTGCAACGGAGATGAGTCTAACTTACTACTTCAGACACTCCACTCGAAGAGTCCATTCCTGCTCTGGACGAAATCCGAAAGCAGGGAAAGACAAAGTACATCGGCCTATCTGAATGTTCCGCCAAAACCTTGCGCAAAGCCAATTCCAGTAAGTTTATCAGCAAGACCACTGAGCTTGACTTACAAGTATTAGTTGCCAAGATTGATGCTGTCCAAGCTGAATACTCAGCCTTTGAGACACTGCACGAGACCGATGGTCTCATCGATACAGCGAAAGAGCTTGGCATCGCCTATGTCGCCTACAGCCCCCTTGGACATGGCTGGCTCGTCGATGACTTCCCTTATAAGAGTCCAGATGATTTCGCACCCGATGACTTCCGACGAACAGGTACGTCTCCTCACCTCCAACCTGCTGCCTCTCACGTTGACTAACATGTACCCAGTCCCCAAGTTTCAAGGAGAAAACTTCTACAAGAACAAGGCTATAGTAGAGGAGATCAAGAAACTCGCTGTTCGCAAGGGATGCACTTTGACGCAAATCGCCCTTGCTTGGGTTGCGTCCCAGGGAATGATTGCTATTCCCGGTACAACCAAGGCACATCGTTTGGAGGAGAACTGGGCATCGAGGGATGTTGACTTGACTGAGGAAGAAAAAGCTGAGATGAGGAGGATTATTGATTCGGCTAAGCCACAAGGAAATAGGTATAGTGCTACTCATCAGGCTTTGGTTGGTCACTAGATTGGTTCATCAGTAGAATTTGCAGTTGAGATTTGTGG
>JABEEJ010000851.1:0-21219 GCA_013363135.1 Fusarium brevicatenulatum
AATAATATATTATGTCCCCTTGGAGAGGAGCTCCTTTTGAGTGGCGTTGAGAGATTAATGTGTCTCTGTAGAACTGGGTGTCCAATCCTATGGCGAAAAATTAACGTGTCAAGATTAACTTCTATGCAGCTGTGACCCAGATCTTGCTAGCGCCCCACGTTTTATCTTGAGTGCTGACTGTGTTGGTGGGTGGGCTAATCTTATCTTATCGCGTCTTTGTCTGGGGCGGTTAAATAAAATGAGATGGGGGATTGGGATTGGAACTTTGGTTGGATGGTGTAGGGTAGTGATGATATCGCGACGGTATGTTCCGTTGAACATCGAACTGAACAATTGAATGGGACAAAAGTTAATTGAACGAGGTTAGTATTGAGAAGATGATGATGATGTATTATTCAGTGGCTTTTGAATCGTTGCCGACATCGCAAAGTGAACCCCTCATTGCGTGATCTACCATTTATCTCAACCACTGTAAGAAACCACTCACTACGTACGACTCACAACAACAACCATCATCAAAATGCCCTCCCAAGACTTCACCCAAATCCCCATCATCGACATCTCATCCCCCACGCCCCAAACCCTCTCCCATCTCCGCACCGCCCTCACAGACATCGGCTTCCTCTACATCTCCAACCATTCCGTCCCCACCTCCACGATAACATCCCTCATCAACATCCTCCCAGACCTCTTCGCTCTCCCCCCCCCAAGCAAAACAAGAAATCGCATTGCAAAACTCGCCTCACTTTTTAGGTTACAGCGCTGCTGGCACGGAAACTACAGCTGGGAAGGCAGATCTGAGAGAACAGGTTGAGCTTGCGACGGAGCTTGACAAAGCACCTGATGATGCGCCGCTGTACGATGGGCTGAAGGGTCCGAATCAATGGCCTTCTGGGCTTCCGGAGCTAAAGGGTGTTGTTACGCGGTATATTGATGAAATGACACTACTAGGCGAACGCTTTTTGAGACTCGTTGCGAAGGCTCTTGATCTTCCGGATGACATCTTCTTCTCGTACTTATCCGACCAACACCGTCTTAAACTAGTTCACTACCCTGCATCACCAACATCATCCCAAGGCGTCGGTCCGCACAAAGACTCCTCAGGATGGTGGACATTCCTCCTCCAAGCATCCCCCCAAGTAAACGGTCTCCAAGTCCTCAACAAATCCGGCTCATGGATCGACGTCCCCGCCATCCCGGACACTTTCGTCGTCAACATCGGCCAAGCATTCGAAGTCGTCACCAACGGCGTATGCAAAGCGACCACACACCGCGTCCTATCCTCCCCAGAAGAACGATTCAGCGTTCCGTTCTTTCAAGGTGTACGTCGTGATTTGACGAGGGGTGAGGCGATGACTTTGTTGAAGAGGCATTTTGAACGCTGGGGTGAAGGTGAGGAGGCGGGTGAGGCGGGGGCGGTGGATAATCCGTTTGTGAAGGGGTTGTATGATACTTGGGGGGAGACGCAGTTGAGGACGAAAGTTAGGAGTCATAGGGAGATTGGGAGGAGATTTTATGGGAGTGTTTATGAGAGGTATATTGAGGATTCGTGAGGGATGACGTGGGGTTGGGAGGAAGTGTCCGAGAACTTTCCGCGAGGGTATGAAGCTCCGAGACATCGTCACAACGTCCAATTGCTTCAATTTACTCTGTATCAATTGAGTAATGATATAATTACAAGATGGCACTCGAATTACCCGCGCGACAGAGATTTACAGCCCGCAGCGGCAATGCGTACTCATACATCTTCATCACTCCAACCTCCCAATCCACAACCCTTCTCTTTCTTCACGGCTTCCCATCCACCCTCACAGACTGGGTACATCAAATTCGTCACTTCTCATCCGAGGGATACGGTGTCGTGGCCCTTGATCTGCTCGGCTACGGCGAAAGTAGCAAGCCATCAGATGTTTCCATGTACCGTCTTAAGCCGATGGGCGATGAGGTCATCGAACTTCTCGACCATCTGGACCTCAAGACCCTCGTTGGAATCGGCCATGATTTCGGCGCGACGCTTTTATCCAGAATGGCAGCTTATCACCCCTCACGCTGGGAAGCTCTCGTATTTCTAGCCGTTGGACCGCCAAAGCTGGGAACGCCGTTTGACGTTGACATGGTCAACACCATGACCAAGCAGTTTCTGGGGTATGAGATGCTCGGCTACATCCCATGGCTAGCCGATTTCGCCTCGCAGGAAATTCTCGAGAAGAATGCGGAAGCGGTGATGAGTCTGGTGTTTTGTCGCGATCGTGAAGAGTGGGAGACGTGGTTCCATCCTCTCGGCAAGATGGAGGAGTTCGTGCGTCAAGACCGCAGACTTCCCATCGCATCGTGGTACACCGATGATCTCCAGAAAGCACATCTCAAGGCATTTGGTTCGGACGATGGGTACAAAGGCGTGTATCGATGGTATCGCATGTGGAAGGATAACCTCTTCGCTCCCGATGAACAAGGCTTTGAGGACTTTCACATCTCACAACCCGTTCTCTTCATCGTCCCATCAGAGCCCGAACAGTCCGCTACCCAGCAGCAACAAATGCTTTCATCCTGGACCCCCAATCTTCAAACCGTCAAGCTAGACACCAGCCACTGGATCCATATCCAAGCTCCCTCCGAAACCAACACCACGATCCAAAACTTCCTCACCTCACGCAGGAAGACTTAACTGCTCAGGCCTCAACCAATCAAACGTATCCAAAAGATCAAAATTAAAATCCAATTGCGTCGGAATATCCCAATCCAGCGTATCCAGCGCTCCTCCGCCTGCAATCGGCGCGTTGAGGTTATGGTCCAGCACACCCTGTATGACAGCTTTGCAGTCTGCGCAGAGATCGGCGTTGGGGGCTGGAGGTCGAACCCAATCGAGGAAACCGATTAGAAGACTGAGTTTTTGGATTATGGCGGAGCGGCTGAGTTTGGGGCAGTCGGGATGGGTGCCGCGGAATGTTGGGCGGAGGAGTTCGAGACAGAGGATACCGCCTCCGGGAGCGGCAAAGGCCATGAGCTGAAGGTGTTAGATTGGGTATGGATGATGGATTGAGTACGTACAAGCCATTCGAAATCTCGTCTCATGCCGGAGAAGCGATCTTGGTGTGTCCAGAAGAGAAGTGTCAAGGTGACCATCTCAAAGCTGATCGGGAGTAACCGGTTCTCATCAATGTGGCCGAGACGGAGCAACAACCTTTCTACAAAGAATAGATTCTGCATGTGTTCTAGTCGGATAAGAATTCGTGAATATACTTTTTGAACATCGCAGTCCGGGTCGTCGAGTTCGTCGGATCGGTGGATGAGATTGGCTGGGAAGCTCTCATAAGTCCTTTCAGCGCGAGCCTTGATCTCACTACCCTAGTCAGCACAGAACTCAGAAACATGAGAGTGACGTACGTTAGACTCTCAAAAGTAACCTTGACACTATTCGCAAGCGCAATCTCCAGAAGTTCATCCTTAATATAAGCAATCTGTGACCGCGCCCTAACCATAGACGAGCCTTTCAGATCACCGACATGGCGGAAACCATTGGAATCCAGCTCTTGCACCGCATGACGTATGGTAGCTTGATCAGACTCAAGGTCCAAGTCTGTCAGGTCGAGTGGCAGAGGGGATGAGAAGAAGCGGCGGCTGAGCAGCGGTGGACGGCCCGTGAAGGAGACCAGGACTTTGTCGATGTTGAAGACTCGGGCGGTGATGCGACGTCTGTGTTCGGAGCAGAGAGAGGGGATGTAGTTTGTGTCTTCTGAACCGACGTGTCGACCAAGGAATGTGAGGAGTGCGACGGTCTCTGCAAAGTAGCGCCAGCATGTCAAGCCTGTAAGTGTTAGCGAGCTTCACTTTAACTATGGGATGAACATTAACTCACCTGCGTCGCCTGAGACGAGAGACTCAGTGGTAACTCGTCGGTAGCAAAGATACAGCATAATGTCATTCCCAGGTGTGAAATGTCTCGCCAGCTCAATGCAATATCCCAAACACTTCACCACAACCGGCGCATCAAAACTCGGCGATCCATCCCAATACGTCCATATCAATCCCACCGACTCCCATCGGATATTACTCCCCGTGAACTGATCAGTCCAAGCCTTTGCACTCGAATGTTCATCGCGCAGAGGCCTCGCCGTGTTATGGCTTACATGCCGCGCCACGACATCCAAGTCCGCATCATCTCGCGATGAGAGATACCGTCCCCAGTCTTTGTGAAGCGTGTCGATAATCTCCTGAATAGCCCTAAAGATCCAACCGTCTGTGAGACAGTGAAGTCTATGCGCCATGACATCATGCTGAGACTGAGGTAAACACCGAAGAACATAGAGACTCATTTCTCTCAAGTGAGACGGGAGGTCAATCACACTTCTACCCCTCGGCGCCCTCGGCTCAACGACTTCAACGGGTGGCCCGTGGACGAGCGAGAGGCTATTGCGCGTTTCCTCAAAGACAGCATTGTGACTGGTGAAGCCGAGATAACCAGGAGCCACGGCGGGTGAAGGCGTCGAGTCATTGCTCGGTGCTGGTGGAGGTTGAGGTTGAGGCTCGGGGGACCGAAGCCGTTGCTTCTTGACCGTTGCGCCCGAAACGGTGTAGACGCAGGTCTCGTTCCGCTTTCTGCAGCGTGAACAGGTTGGCTGGCCGTGGTCGCAGGCTACTTTCCGCGCTCGACATGGATCGCAGGCTTGCGGGCGACCGTTTAGGCGTAGGAGGAGAGGGGCCGTTGACATGGCGCCATTGGAAAATGCTGATGAATCCGATGATGATAAATCTTGAATTCTCGGCTTGGAGGTTACTTCGGCTTGAGATATCGGCCTCGAAATTGTTGTGTTTGATGTGAAAATAGAGTGTTGAATGTGGGGTTCGGCATGACAATAGAGGACTCGGCTTGACTTGGTGGACTCGGTGGACTCGGCTTGACAATGAGTGGCTTCGGCTCGAAACTCGATGGACTCGGCTCGAGAATAATGGGGACTCGGGGTCGAGTACCCACTTGGTTCAGCTCGGCTTACAGGGGGTTTATACTGCTTTTGGCACGCCGAGTAGTGATGCAGATCTAGAGTGCGGAATGTGTCACTCGGAGTCGGATCGAAGGCCTTCAATCATGCAGGGCTGACAAGATGTGATCCATTTCAAGGGCGCTGAGATGTCATTTTTTTAACGTTTGTGACTCAATCGCTTGATGGTGTGTAAGTTGTGTCTGAGTATAAGTAGAAGCCGTGTCCCCGATATTTGAGGCATCAGATCAAGATACATCCCATCAGCATCAATACAGTTTACAGTCTACAAGACATTCACACTACTCAGAAACACTCTACTACACACTTATAAAAAAACAAACAACATCTTCAACATGTCGAACCCTACATACAAGATCGCCAACGTCTCTGAGAAAACACTCGTTGACACAACAAAGCCTTCAACAAGTACCAAGCCTGGTATGTCTCATTCACATCCGCTCAGTCACCCCCACTAACAAAGACAGGTCTTGAAACAACACCTCATAAACCTTCACTCAAGGAAAAGATCCAGAGGAAGCTCGCAGGCTCAGTCGACCCTACAAAAAAGCCAGCCGATCCCTACAAGTCATGGGAAGCTCGATCAGGTCAGTAGACAATCACCAAGTACAACGGCCAAAGCTAATGCGTTTCTAGTAGCACTGCTTTAAATGGACCGAGACATGACACCGTGAATTTTGGCTAGAGATTTGGACGTATGGGAGCACGCTATGATTAAACTTGTTCTTTTTCTTTTTGTTGTTGGCTGGAGATATCCCTGTATCAGAATGAACTGATCTGTCACATTTGCCTTATGATCTAATAAAATAAACCACCCTGGTGCTTATTCCCCATTCCTTCGGTCCCAACGTCAGCCCCAACCCAACGGTAAAAGTAAGCCCATGCCACGACTGCCGCGCAACATCGGCAGATGCGGGCGTATAAACCCCCCAGTAGCGTACCATAGCGTAATCGGAAGCATCGGGGTAAGAATAAGCGCGCTTCTCACATTCACTTCGAGTCCGAGACATCCTTTCTCTTGGAGACCTCCCACTCCGAGCGGATGACCTCTTTCTTCGAGTAGATGACGCTCTCATCGGTCCAGAAGTGCACGTGGCTCCCAAAATGGTGCTTCGCGATGACGAAGATCTCCTTCATGGTGTCGATGACGGTGGCGTCGAAGACGCTCGTGCTGCGCAGGCTGTAGAACAGGTCGCAGTTGTTGGGGTCCGCGGGGATGCGCGGGTTGTTGGTGAGCACGAAGTGGACGAAGCGCTTGTCGAGGAACTTGGGGAAGTCGGCGTCGGAGGGGAGGATGAGGAGACGGGCCTCTTCGTCGGTCTTGTAGATGGTTGTCAGGTCGTCGAGGAATTCGGCGTACCTCATTTTGTTCTCTGTGGTTGGGCCGAGGAGGGGGAAGATGTCGAAGCCGCAGTCAAAAGACATGATGAGCGGCTGTTGAGGTGAAGGAATCTTTTTATGAGGGTGAGGATGGAAGGGATGTTGCGATGGAGAGTTGGGATGAAGTTGAGGGGAGATGGATGTTGATGCTGGAGCAGCATTGCTCTGCGCTCCTGCCTGGCGCTGGCAACTGCGAAGCTGTTTGCTCCAGCATTGATGCAGAATTTGCTCTTAGTTTGGAGGATTAAACAAACGTCCAATCCATCTGAACAGACTCGCGACACTCTAATCTACAAATCTTGCCTCCAAAGTTGACCATAAATTAAGCATCCTGAACAAACCTTCGCATCTCTAGGGGTTCAGGACAAGACTGAGAGGCCTGCATCTGCGATCAAGTCGCTGCACTAGC
Source organism: Fusarium brevicatenulatum (assembly GCA_013363135.1). Taxonomy (NCBI): domain Eukaryota; kingdom Fungi; phylum Ascomycota; class Sordariomycetes; order Hypocreales; family Nectriaceae; genus Fusarium; species Fusarium brevicatenulatum. Next base: position 6,787 of record JABEEJ010000851.1, read on the forward strand.
AGAGATCACCTCTTTTGTGCCAGTTACAAGTGTAGATGGTGCGTGGTATTAGGTGTCTGCGTCCCTTTTTGTTTGCATTGACAAATGATAGCAAACGAAGTTATCGTCAAATGAGTGGACTCGAGATCCAGGACTTCCTGTGAGGCGCACGAACGTATGAACGCACATCCGCAAAGACAATGAAAGTAAGGACGGTAGAAGCAGATCGAACAACATTTCTTGAAGCTCACTGAAGAAGTAGTTCACTATTGTCAAGGACAGCTGCATCCCGACTTCAGGCTCTTTCTTCATTATTGCAACTTTGGCAGCAAATGCGCCACGACCAAGTCTCGGCTCAAATGTAGTGATAAAAACAGAAATCGCACATACTACACTGGATAAATGGCTAAATATGAGAGATTTGGAGACAGAAGGGCTCCCCTCCTCCCTCAATGGACTCAGCCTGCTCCCCTCACGGAGTTCTCGAGTAAGCTACAACTGGATCATGAGGTAGCACATGAGTGAGACTTGCATGAAAACTAGACAGGAAATCATGCAATAGCTCCGAAGCAGGGAACATGTTGGCAAGATCAAGTCAACAGTAGCGTACAACTTTGCTGACACCTCAATGCTACCGACCAGCATCCTTCAGGATCCACGAGCCTGACCAGAGCGTTACGTCCAAGTCTGACTGATGAGCCGGGTATATCATGTAAGGAGGTGCAGGCTTTGAGCCCAATTGTGTCTGGGCAACGGGTTCACGGGCAGCTTTCCGTACCTGTATTTCCGATGCCTTGCTTAAGATCAGAACAGTGTTGCCTAACATTGCCAGGGTTACGCTGGATCGGTTGAGTCAATGTGTGTTCAAGTCTTTCCTGTCATGGCCCGGGCCGACAAAGCAGTATGTTGTAGATTACAAGTCCTCGCTTTACGCTCTGTCCAATGGGACCGCGTATCTAAGTTGAGAATGGGGTCAAGACGAAGCCTGATCTCTTGACAACGTTAGATGGATCAGAGATGCCCCCTAAGGCAATAAGACTACTGGCAAAGCACTGTCAAGCTTCAAGAGCGCTCTGCCACAAGTTGCGGTCTCAGCTAACTGGTTCTGTAGTAGGTCCGAAGGATATATGAAACATCGTGCTAGTGCAGCAAATTGACCTGTTAAATGCAGGAAAGGTCCGTCTGTAACTCGCTACCATTGGTTGCAAGTTAGTGCGTTATCATATTACTGGTAGAGCTAGGGGGCCTGTGATCGAACGTAACTCAGACATATTTCCCGTGTAAATGTAGACAAGAAGACTACTAGCCAAGCAGAGCTAGAGGCCCAGTTTCCACGACGTTGTTTTCCTCCAGTGTTTCCACCACCGTCTCCATCACTGCGACCTTGAAGTTCATACTCCTGCACAACTTCCGGACTTCCTTCTCCGCCTCCTCAACATCCGCAAGCGTATAATACCCCCACTGCTTATTACACCTCATCCTATGCATTCCATTCCAATACCTAACCCTCTCCCCAAAATACTCCTTCGCAATAAGGAGTACCTCGAGGACATGAGAAACGGCTGCTTCGCGTGACAGACCACCGTTTCCGAAGCTGAGGCGGAAGCTCAGGAAGTAGTTGCAGTGCTCAGGATGGGCGGGGATTTTAGGATACTTGGGGAGCGTGAAGCAGTAGAAGGCGCTGTCGGTGTCGGTTATGAGGAGCGGTTTGGAGGTGGAGGGATGGACTTGGGAGGAGAAGGCTGTTCTGAGGCGGGCGAGGAAGAGAGCGTAGAGAGACTGGTTGGAGGGTGTTGGAGGGAGAGGAGGGTAGATGCTGAAGCCGCATTCGTACTCGACGGTCATCTTGGAAGTCTGGCCTGTGCTGTTAGTTATAATAATACCACTGGGAAGTAGAGCGCTTACAAAATATGGTGTAGCGATGATGGTCAACGGCTGTCCTTCAAGCTGTAGATGGAGACTCAATGGCTGATGAGACAGAATAGGGGATCACTAGCATCTGAAACTGGAAGGATCTCAGCAATTATACATCAACCTTCGAGGTTACTGCTTTGTCGACATCATCCGTCTGTATAACGTGATGTGTCCGTTGTCAGGTTATCGCAAAGCCCATCTCCGCATTTGAGAGTGTCGTCAACCCATGATGTTCTTTGTTCAGACAAAACGACCATGTGACTTCTTTGAGGTCAATTCGAGATCTGTTCCAACACAAAAGAAGTATGATTACAAGTATCTATATGAGGAACCCCGCATTGGAGAATTGATTGACCTGTTGCGTGATCGTGACAGAGTTCGTGAAGCAAACTTAACACAGCAACAGGGTCATACACGATGTTAATTCTAAGCCTCCGGACCGCCCAGCCATTGGAATCATGGCGAGACACGTAACAGAAACATTCGCCTTTCTCTACCACCAATTAAGCCTTCAGAAAGGCACCGTCGCTCTCAATTTGAACGGTTCCGCCGAAAAAGCCTTGATATCTCCATCACCACATGTGACCGACAACTTGTCGAGTTGTACCCTCGAAGGTTCAAAGGAAAGAACAAAGCTTGTCGTGCTCTTTACCTACGGGAGGAACTGCTGATGGAACCAAAAATGCGTGGCTGGCGTGATAAGAGGGTTCGGGCAACGTGACAAGATGATTGAGAATGAAATGCGCGTCAAGGGAGAGGAGAAAGGGGAATCCGCAGGGTATTGAACTTCATTTACGGCGTCGCGGCCTGTGATGGAGGCGAGCTGTATCATGTCTTTCCTACGATGTTTGCCGCGCCAGCGACAAATGCTTTATTGCTCAGATTATTCTTTGACTATAGTGTTGGCTCTGGAGAATCTGTTTTGACGAAAAGAGCTTGCCATGCTGTAAGCGCCACAGTTACTTTCAGCCCACGATGGCTTCTTCGGCTCAAGTTCAACTTCGATTGCGAGACCGGCAGCATACCGCACCCAAATTTATCTACGCGTAGTGATAGCAGAACTTCAGTTCGACTCCAATAAGTTGATCAACACCCACGAAACTATACCTCAGAATATGCTGCTCTTCATGATATGTCCCAAGCCACGCTCATTTCATGTACTTCGACGAGACAAGGATTTATTCCCGGGAAGGGTACATTGTCTAGCGTCACAGAAGAAAAACGGTGGAGGCGAAGTACCCAGACCTCGGTCTTGGAAAACCTGATACTGTACGAATTGCGTGCATTAGATCAGATCAGATGACGTTCCATCTGATAAGATCATCTCGGTGAGCGATTTTCACAGACCCGTTGTTACCAGAAAAGCAGCCAATTAGACAAGCAAGCGATGACAGGTTAAAATTCAAGGGTCCCCACGAGTTCAAGGCCGGTGCCGGACATGACGATGCCGAGGTTGTACTGTAAATACCTAATCTCAGGCACGAGGATGCTTCATAAATGTATGGTGATGTAGATCTTTGAAGGATTGAAAGGGTACGTGAGTGAAGGACCTATCAGTAAATGCCATATCAAACTGCATTGCATTTTGTCTCACAGCGCATCGCATCTCAACGAGATTGGACGGTTCGGTTCTTCACCCCACCATCAAGCCCCCGAATTTGGTGATAGGCACATCTAGCCCACTTGAGTGGCTCCCGCATGGACGCGGCCCAAATCAAGAAGGCCGATAAATTCATATAAGTACCCAATACGCCGCCACAAAAAACCTGTTCTTTGCTCACACAGAATTTCTACAGTATGACTCACTTCATCAATGGCAAGATCCTCTCGAGGACTGTCGCCAGTTTGGCCGACGAACCTACCTTTGCTGAGAGCATGTACATAAAAGACGGCATCATTCAAGCCGTCGGCACAAACGATGAAGTACAGGCGAAAGTCACGGGGGAAGATGTTATCACGCAGGATCTCGCGGGGAAGACGGTTCTGCCGGGCTTTGTAGATGGACATATGCATCTTTTGCTTCTGGGCCAGTCGTTGAGAAAGATTGCGCTGGAGGGGTGTAAGAATCTGGATGATATTCTTCACGAGCTGCGCACGTACGCGAAAGCGAATCCGGATGTTCCGCGCATCATGGCAAAGGGCTGGATGCACTCCATGACTCCCGATGGAGTAACGGCCAAGATTCTGGATGAGATTGACGAGAGGCCGATTTATGTTGATACAAAGGACATGCACTCCACGTGGTGCAACTCAGCGGGCTTGAAGGAGATGAAGGTCGCTGATCTGGAGGATCCGCCGGGTGGTATCATCGAGAGGGATGAGAACGGCAAACCATCTGGTGTTCTCAGCGAAGCGTCCATCCTGTCGATTGTCTGGCCGACACTTGCGCAGCTTGCGTCGAATGAGGAGCGGATTGAGTGTATGCTCGCTGCGTTCAAAGCATACCATGCGTCGGGATACACGGGGATAATCGAGATGGCGATGGATGAGTACAGCTGGGAGAGTCTTGTTGAGCTGAAGAGAAGATATCCTGATGAGGCGATGCGTGTCACGGCGTATTGGATCGTTAAACCTGCTGATACGGTTGAAGAGCGCATGAGGCAGGTTGACAGGGCTATTGAACTTGCGAAGCAGTATAGTCTTGAGACATCGCCTGATCTGCGTATCGCGGGCATCAAGATTATCTGCGACGGCATCATTGATGCATGCACGGCATATCTCTCAGAGCCATACTCTTCAATCGCTTCACCGCCGCCGTTCTGGTCAAGAGAGGATCTGGAACCTGTGGTCAAACAGGCTGCTGATGCAGGAATCCAAATAGCCCTTCATGCCATCGGTGACGCAGCGATTCACATGGCGGTCGACATGCTCGAGAAGTACGGCAAGCCAGGAGCCCGCCATCGAATCGAACATCTCGAAGTCTCTTCCCCCGAAGACGCAAAGCGCCTTGGTAAACTCGGCCTCACAGCTTCCATCCAGCCCGTCCACGCCGACCCAGCCATCCTGCGCGCATGGCCACGCCTCATCGGCCCCCGCCGCGACCGCGCCTTCGCATACCGCGAATTCGCCGACTCAGGCGCCCTCCTCGCCCTGGGCAGCGACTCTCCCACGGCGCCCTGGAACCCTTTACACAACGTGTACGTAGCGGCGACACGACGTTCAGCGCGGGAGCCAGAGTGCGAGGAGGTGGTGAACGAGCATTTCAAGCTTGGCGTTTGTGAAGCGGTAGTTGCAGGTTCGCAGGGCGCGGCGAGGAGTGTTTTTCAGGATGGGAGGGTTGGGACGCTGGAGGTGGGCAAGTTTGCGGATTTGGTTGTGGCGGATATGGAGTGGGATAGTAGGACGTTGTTGAGGGCTGAGATTAGGGAGACGTGGTTTGCTGGGAAGAGGGTTTGGAGTCTTGAGGGTTGATTGATGTTGGGAGCGTGGTGTTGGTGGGAGTATAAAATGAGATAGACAATGCAATGGGTGATCTTTGAGACTGTTTGGTGAATTGAGTACGGTGAGGGTTGATACTGTAGTTACTCATCCCTGCCATGTTACGCTGAGTGTTGTAAATCAATGTTCAATGTTCAACGTTCAGCCGTGTTCACACATCTCCTCGTCATCTTCTTCCACCAAACACCGCCCCCTCAACCAATGACGCCCTCACCTCATCCCTATCACAACAATCATCAGCCCATCTCTCATCTATCAGATATACAAACACGCCAAGTTTATCTCTCTACCCACGAGTATCTCCAAACCTAACATCCTATCTCCTCCTTCGCTCCCAATTCTAGCCTCCGCCTTCTCCACCGCCCTCTTTTTTTCTTGTTTTCCGCGGGAAAACCTAGCCACCACCTACCAACTCATTCCCCCGCATCTTTTAGTTAACTTACCTATCTCAGTACAGTGGATGCACCCCTGGCTAGCGGTATCTCAGCACCTCCACCCAACTTATCGCAACTTTGGCTCCACCTACTGATACCCCAGATCATGAATCGTATAATCGCCCTCGGGTTCAAAAAGGGCGCTCAGTCGCTTCTTGTTTCCACCCAGCAGGACGGGAATCTCTCTCGATCATCTCCTCTCTGATCAATTTCAATACTCATCATGGCTGATAAGAACGACATCGAGGTGGACAAGAAGATCATCCCTCTTGACCACGACGACGTAGAGGCAGACATCAAGAACGGCACGGTAACTGACCTCGACGAAGCAGAGCTCTTCCTCCAACAACATGGCATCGCTCACTCCCGCCTAAGCGAGCTCATGGCCGATGAAGACGCCCTCAAGAAACTTCGCAGAAAAGTCGACTGGTCTCTCATGCCGCTCCTCTGCGGAACGTATCTCCTTCAATATGTCGACAAGCAAGCCCTCGGCTACTCAGCTGTCTTTGATCTCTTCTCAACGACTGGCATGACTTCTGATGAATACTCTTGGATGGCGTCGATCTTTTACTTTGCGTACCTTGTTGCTGAGTGGCCTGCTTCGTACCTCGCGCAGCGTTTACCTACCGGTACCATCGTCAGCACATTTGTTATTACCTGGGGCGCTATTCTCTGTCTCACAGCAGCGTGTCAGAATTTCGCTGGTCTCGCAGTCTGTCGTTTCCTCCTCGGTACTTTTGAAGCTGTAATCACACCAGCGTTCATGCTCATCGTCTCACAATGGTTCCGTCGCGAGACACAGCCCGCGCGCGCAGGTCTATTCTACTGCTTCAACGGCTTCGGCGCCATGTTTGGCGGCATTCTCTTCTACGGCGTCGGCCAAGCCAAGGGCTGGGATGTCTGGCGGACCATCTACGTGCTCTGCGGCGGACTGACCATCTGCTGGGGTATAGTCCTGTTCTTCTTCCTGCCCAACAACATCCTCACTGCCAAGAGATTCAGTGTTGAGGAGCGCGCGATGCTTATTGCGCAGAGCGCGAGGAACAAGACTGGTGTGTTTAACAGGAAGATCAAGTGGAATCAGATCAGGGAGGTCTTTGTGGACTCGCAGATCTGGTTGCTGTTCTTCTTTGTGCTGTTGAACGAGGTTATCAACGGAGGCATTGCGAACTTTTCCAAGTTGATCGTCAAGGGGTTCACGCATGATGCGCTGTTGACGACGGCGTATGGTATTCCTTATGGTGCTTGCAACGCCATCTTCATGTTTACGGGACCGTATGTTGCGTCCAAGTTCAAGAACGTCAGAACGATCGTCATGTGTGTTTGGCTTCTGCCCACGCTTATTGCCGTCACCTTGTTCTGGCAACTTCCTCGCTCCAACAAGGGCGGTCTCCTCGCTGGTTACTACATGGTACGTCCTCAGACTTCCCTGTCTTCGCACTTACTAACTCTATAGTGCGCTTCTTTCGTCGGCGCTCTCATCGTAGCCCTTCAAATGCCCGCTTCAAACGTCGGCGGCTACACAAAGCGAACCACCGCCACAGCCTTTGTATTCCTCGCATACTGCATCGGCAACATCATCGGTCCCCACGGCTTCATCGGCTCCGAAGCACCAATCTACCAGACCGGCTGCAAGCTCATCATCGGCTGTGTAGCAGGACAGGTCGTCATTGCGATTGCGCTTCGCTTCGTGCTCATCCGTCGAAACCGTCTTCGTGACGCGCAGGGTCCTGTTGTGGAGGATGAGAATGCCGTGTTGCAGGATCTCACAGACTTTGAGAACCCCAACTTCCGATACTCTTACTAGTTATTGAGGAAGTTTTATGATGTCATGAGTGTTTGCTTTGTTAGTTAGTCTTGGTTAGAGTCAATTGAAGCTTTGGTCTTGGACCCTGTGTACCCCGGATTCGGTGATGATGACTCGGGGACCGGTGCGTGAAATCTGGGGTAGTCCACTTTGATGCTGGTTTTACGTAAAGGAATTAATGTGAACAGATGGTTATGCACGATGCTAGGTTATTGACCCCGGGGTTCCTTGGCAAGACGGGGCAGACATGGGTTAGTCGAGGCGATGTTTGTTTCTCCGGACTTAACACCGTCACTTGATCTACGAAGCCATGTACTCTGAATCAACAGCTTAGTTTCATTCAACGTCTGTCTAGTCCTCCCACTTTGACGAAACCCTCCACCAAAACTCACACTGCTCATCTCCCCACGTAAACTCAACCAACTCAGCTGCCTTCCCACCTTCAAACGGTGTCCACTCCGGCCTATTTGCAAACTTGCCCTTTACAGCGTTCGGATCACCCTTTGTGATGAAACTAGTACAATACGCATGGAACTGTCCAGCTACATCTCTCTGCGCAGGTGAAATCTCTCGAACTTCACGGTTAAATGTCTGATAGCGCATTTGATCACCGTGATTTGCGCCAAAGAGGGCGGTTTTGTTGAGGGCCCAGTGGTATAGATATGCGGGCTCGGCGTTGGGGTGGTATGTTGACCAGATTACGGTTTGGCGGACGGGGCATGTGTATGCGTAGTGGCCGTATGCTGTCTCGAGGCGTTTGTACTGTGATCCTACGCCGGGAATGCCACGAGTGTCGAGATGTGGTGAATTTGGGTTTGTTGAGGGATCAGGATACAGCTTTTCAAGTTCCGCAACTTCAGCCTTCGTGAGATGCGGCAGGAGCTCACGAAAGAAGCCCGTGAAATCTTCAGGTTTATCGGCCGTTCGAGGAACGTAGAAAGCACCCTCGTTCGCAGCTGAACCCGTCAAGATGGGAACTCTGTGGAACTTTCCAGACTTCCATGCTTCAATAGGTCGGCGTGAAATGACATCTCTGTCAATAACAGGCTGCCATGCCCAACGAATAGAAGGATCTGAGCGTCGAAACACCTCTTTTCCTGCTTTGTCCACAGTCTCTGAGGGAAGGCCTCGAAGACAAGTGAGGATCTTTGGATCTCTGAGGTTCTTGAAGTGTGAACATGGTGTCAGGTCGAGAAGTTCCCGGAAGTGCTGCGTGTTGAGCGCGGCATTTGGGGGGTGGAGTGCACGTGCAGTATGAGCTCCTGAGTCCATGATTGCTTTGTGGAAGAGCTTCTTGGGTTGATTGATGTCCATAATAAGATGTCCAATCTGCAGTTGTTAGTAACAGTTTGAGGCAAAAGGGGAGGCCACTTACACCGTGAGCTGCAGCGCTCAGTCCCATAATGGTAACATCATCAGGATCACCTCCAAACGCAGCAATGCTCTCCTGAACCCACTCAAGCGCAACATACATATCCTTCAATCCAAGGTTCAAAAGACCTTCGTTGGCAGTTAACTCAGTATTCAGTCCCCCAAAGACACCAATGCGATATTGCATGCTAACAGCGATGTATGGCTCTTCTGAGAACGCAAGCATGGTATGAGAGTTGTGCATCCTCGCAGCACCACGATTGAACGCTCCTCCAGGAATCAAGACCGCAACGGGAAGTTTCCCCTTGCTTGGTGTATGGCCCTTCCTACGCCAGATGTTGACGGTGAGACAATCCTCTGATTCATAATCTGGTCCAAGGATGGGGTCTTTGAGAAAGGGAACGAGTTGTACACCAGGACATCTTTAACGGTCAGTACCAACTTCATCATGATGTTTTGGGAACTTACCTTGGTCCTAGGTAATAAGCTTCAATCGTCTCATTGCTCTCACTCACAGGCTCAGCATGTCTGAACCGCCGTTCACCAACCGGAGGCAAAGCATACGGAATCCCCATGAATCCCTCCAACGGCTCAGGAAACGTCCCATCATCAACAAATTTCCCAATGACAGTCCCCTGCTTAATCCTCACAGAAGGCAACGCCTCTGGTCCAGAACGTCCAAAGACATCAGGATACACTGTAAACGCAGCGGCCAAGAGGACAGGCAATGCAGCCAACCATGTCCACGAACTTCCCTTGCGTTCAGCCATGTTCGATTATGATAACATCTAACGTTAATCTTGAGCCATGCTAGCTACACGATCGTGCTATTTAGATAACAACCATTGACACTTTTCCGTCGGGCATAAACGTCCAAGTTCCCCGGATTAGTTCCCCGAGACTTTCCTATCTAGTTGTCTTGCAAGGAACCAAGTGGGAACGCTGATGTACAGAGTTCAGAGCTACGGCTGTCAAATTTGAGATCCGTGCTGATCGGCTGCTAAGCTTGGCCTCCGAAGACGATAAGTTATCAGGGAGTTGGCCGCGGGAAACTTGCACCCCTTGCCGAGATAGTGGTGGAGTCTGATCTGAAATCCGGGGTAAGCTGCATGCAGGGAGCTTTGACGAACGGAACAACGGCAGGCTAAGAGACGCTATATATTTGATGATATCAGAAATATGCTGCTATGAGATTAACTAGACCCGACCCACGTATGCTGTCTATCCAAAAACGCCAAGATGATGAGATGCCCGAGATAACATGCTAACTAAATCACAATTCCACGCTGGGACCATCCCCCTCTACCTTTCCAGGCCCAGATCAACAACCCAACAGCAACCCACACAGTAACAGTCTCAGCCCAGTAAGTCGGAGCATAGCACTGTTCACCGTAGCAGAATAAATCACCACGCTCTTCACCCCCAGGCGCAGACTTTGAGTTGTTCGCGCCGTTCTGATACGTTGCTGAGTAGACAAGTCCCCAGAATGTAGACCCCGCTGCGGGAAGCATACCAATGATGCCGAAATTCGTAGCAAAGTTCTCTACGCCCCAGATAATAGTGACGATTAAAGGTGTGAGACTGAAGATCGCGCCGTAGCCTGCACCCACAAGACCTGAGACGAGCCAGAAGCGCTCAGCGTGGTTTTGGACGAGGCCGGATGCGAGGATTAAGAGACCGATTGAGAGGAGAGTTGCGAAGAAAGCCATGAAGGCGACGCGAGAGATGGAGAAGCGGTTGCTCACGGCCGAGCGAGCATGTGGTGCTTGAACATGCTGTGTTTGGGGATACGGTGCCAGAAGATCAGTCAGTGTACCAATGAAGATACGAGACGCGGTGTTTGTGACGCCGAAGATGGACACATGTGTCGCCGCTGAAGTGCGATGGCTTAGGCCTTCCATCTCAGGCGGTGTAAGTGTACCGATGATTGTGCCCAGGTTGTTGATGAAAGCCTCGCCTGGTCCAACGATCAGGAGGAATGCCAGAGCAAAGGGCCACATGGTGCGATCCGACAGGAACGAACGCGTTTCAGCGTTGAGGACCCAGTTCTTCTTCCACTTTGCATCGTCTTTCGACGGATCAAGTAGCGCTGAGCCCTCTGTCTCATCGCCCGTCGCACCGTAACTCCTCTCGGACCTGCCGAGTAGCGAGCTTCCATCGAGTAATCCACTCTGCTCCAGCTCCTCAATAGCCTCATCAATAAGCTCATCTTCGTCAACCACACGTAATGTAAATGTGCCCAGCATACCCATGGAGAAAGTCAAGACGGCGAGGAAGAGAAAGAAGCGGAATACATCCAAGTCGCCCTTGGACCCGTCTGGCCGCGTCTCAGTGAACAGACGAGTTCCCGCTTGACTCAGCCACATGGGACTCAATCCAAAGCAAGTAATCGGCGTAGCAAGCGCCAATCCTCGATACCGACCCTTTCCAAAATTCTTGGCGCAAGAAGACACAGAAGCCATGTAAAGCGCACAAGTCGCGATACCAATACACACAAACGCAAACATCAAAAACGGAACGGACCAATCTCCATTGACACGATACCCAGGATGACTCCTGTACTCCAGGTCCAATTTCCGATAAACAACCGCTGCGATGCCATACCCGCTGCCAAAGAGTATTCCTCCCCCCAGCGCAAGCGGCTTCAGCCCAACGCGATCGCAGACATACCCGATGAGCGAAATAGGAAGGTACAGCGCCACAGAGCCAGCGATAGCGACGGCGTTGACCTGGAACTGCGTGTAGTGCAGGCGAGATTGAAGGAGCGGCGCGTAGAGGGAGAATACGACGATGGAGCCGCAGGCGAGGGCTATGATGTTTGCTGCGATGAAGGCGATGAGGCGGAGGGCTTGTTTCTCCTTGTTTCGTCGCGCGCGGGAGGATGAGTCGGAGGACGAGGCGTAGGAGCTGTGTGTGGAGATTTGGTCGGCGTCGATGCGCGTGTCGTCGGGGGTGGGAGACGACATAATGATGAGGTTAGAGGATGTTGAAGAGGGAGAGTTTAGGGAGGTTTCATGGTTGAGGTAGATAAGGAAGATAGAGTTGGTGAATGTGAATCACGTCAACTGGGACTGGTCCATCGCGATCCCACGTCATGGGTCATGCTCCGAATTCTACCCCACTATTCTGCCGAGGTCGGACAGAGTTCCGGATCAGTCAGAGTCCGCTATCAATCTTATCAATCTCAGAACTTGATCACGAACTCCTCAAGCTAATTTGATGTTTGGCTCGTTGAAAGTGATTCACTTGTTTCACCGGGTCAGACATGGAGTAGTCAAGCCATACAGTAAATCATATCTGATTCACGGCCAGTAAATCTGCAGCACATGTCTTGGTTGTACAGTTTCTGATAGGGACTACCCTAGACACTTACAAACAAAAATTAGGCGGACTGTCAGAGGCCAAGGAATAGTTGAAATATTGTTGTGTCTTGTACTTTTAACATCACCGACCAATAGAACGAGATCCCATCGGTTGTGTGTTAATTTTCTACTTGTGTGCATGTTCTTGATTGGCTGTTGCGGAAATACAAAGACAACACCACTGCGATGAACAAGGTGGGTTAAGAGGTCATTTGGGGTGATACAACAACAACATGATTCATTTCTCACGCGACACTAAACCTACGCGTACTTTGAACACGAACAGTAGTATCTAGTGTGATAACGAAAAGGACTGATCTGTGTTGGTCTTGTTGAGCTCGAGCGCATGAGGCTCCATAGTGATGAAGACGAACACATGGCGACACTCAGGAACAGCTCCACAGCATCCGCCTCAAGTCTTTCATCATCTCCCCTTGCCACATGCAACCCGGCGGATCATTCCAAACTTGAGGACTCGGCATGGCATGATGGAAGGCGACCAATAAAGCAAAGGATGAGGGTATGATCATCAAATCTGGTCAGCTTTTGGCACCCACCAGATCGTCAAATGGGTTGCCGTCTACTGAATCAACCGAGAGGAGGCAATCCCCTTGAGCATTTCGTGATCTCAGAGCAGTGGCCTTGCTGGGGGGCGGCTGTAGTCATCTTGAGATCGTGATCACCTTCAATGCTCTCGGAGTGGTAGGTCTCCGGGAGTCGCCGCCATCGATAGCTTCGAATCCTCCCGGCGGACTTCATGTAGAGTATTTGTGGTCGGTGTTGGAGTGAGATCTGTCATTCTTGTTTCACCGCTCGATTATTGCTTGTCACCCGGCGAGTGGGCAGTGAACGCGTCGATACAGTGAGGGGATGTGAAGTGTCAAAGTGCTTGCGAGGGATCGGGGACTCTTCGAGGTTTGATTGGAATCGTCGGTATTGGAGGTCAAACACTCGACTGGGCTTCTTCAGTCGCGGCGGGGTGGCATCGCGGCGCGTAGCATTGCGAAAAAGGTTGTGTTTCGTGACCACTCTCTGCGAAGAGACATGGCATACTGTGAACCCGGAAGGGGACCATTGAACTTTCGCCGTGTATTTTCGTCGATAAAGAGTTGTTGGGCGTGAGATATGAGGCAGATCCACCGCTCATGTAGAAGATGATGTTGGACAAATCCTGCATGGAACTATTAGATGTTGTACAACATGAACTTGTGAGGCGCGTACCTTTGCAACATAGCCCCATGGATCAATGAAAAAAAAAAGGGCAGGACATCAGCTTCGGTGCTGTGGCCAAGCCGAGTATTTCTTTGTTGACTTGCGGCACTTCATTGGAGAGTCGTGTCGCCTCTGTTCCAACAACAATGAAGAACGGGTAGTAGATAGAAGATGTGGCTCAAACGTAGCCGACGGTATGTAACAGAGTCTCGCATGCTCAGGCACGAGGATGTTCTGGTCTCGCGCTGCTGTTGTGTTTGTGGTTGTAGAGGACGCTAAGATGGAGGAGTGAAGTGAATCATATCGGAGCGCTGCAGACACTGCATATTAGAATCTTCGAAATGTTTCGGTACGGGCTGTGACGAACCTGATGGGATTGAAAACAAACCCGAATTGCCACGAAGGCGGAATGGGAGTGAAATGAAGCGATGGGTGTTGTCACACGAGGAAGAAGGAAGTGTAAAGATTGAAGTTGGCGCATCACATCACAAAATTGTTGGGGTCACAGGCGAGAGCAATGAAGATAAAACGAAGAGCAAATGGATGTTTCTTGTTTAGCTACAGACCACTTATCCTCCCCGACCACCGGACAACCTCTTCACATACAGATTCAGTTGCTGTCAACATATATCGATATGGAAATGGCCGTACGCGGCACCCGCTTGTCGAATTGGCGTTTGGAGCTCCCAGCATCCATCTCCTCATCTTTGACGACGGCACCGCCATCGTCGTCCATCTCCTCATCCTTGACGACCGTGTCCACATACACTCTTGGAAAAATGCGTGCAAAATNNGCCGTGAGTCGATTTTCTTGTCGCTCATCCTTGATGTCATTGTCGTTCATCATCAGGATCACCACCTTTCAAGCTCCACCAGGCAATGTAACTGAGAGAGAAAAGTGACTCTAGGTTGAAGG
>JABEEJ010000853.1:0-20825 GCA_013363135.1 Fusarium brevicatenulatum
AAGGTTTTAAATATAAAGGCACTTAATGTAATAGTATACAGGCAAGTTTAGTAAGAGCCAGAGCTATAGTAAGCCGCTTGGATAATACTAAAGTTAATGCATATTCGCTTATTTTAAGAAGTCTATAAATCAAGATGGCGCCTTTTTCGTGGTAGTATTTATTCTTTCGCCAATTCCATATCCCTGATCGTGCCTTCCGGTCTCGCTTCATTTCCTTTGCCTCTCGCAACTCCTCCCCCGCTTTTTCCAACTTCTTCTTCCATCTCCGTTCCTCACGTTCCTGCCCCAAGTCCAATAAAGGATGTTCCCTCCCAGCTTCCTTCTTCAATCGTCGCCGTTCGACGAAATCCTCAAAGCCGCATGCGAGTTCAGACACGTCAAGTCTACACTCCATCATGGTGAGCCTTAGCTGATAGTAGTGTGCATACTGAACATGACTTCTGAGCTCCGTGACATACTGTTATGCCGACTCAGAGAGAACTTCAAGCTCTTTTTTCATTTTCTCGTTCCGCTCCTTTGTATCCTTCAAGTTCTGTATTGCATCTTGCAGTTTCTTCTGGGTTCTATCTTCTTTCGACAATATCCCGATCCTTGAATCCTCAGAAGAAATCTTGGCTTCAAGCATCTTGACCTGTTGCTTCACCTCAGCATAATTATGTTGCCACACAACAAGGGATGTTAGGGATTGAGTGTTAGAGCTCGATGAGTTGCTGCTGACTGCGCCTTGCTATCTCGTTGGAAGTTAGTAATGGAAAAAGAGAAATGGCAGAGTAATCACAATTCGTATCTAGCTAGCTTTTTACCATTTAGCTGCTCATATCCTTCCGGTGAACATGGTCGAGGAATGGTTTATTTGTTCACCAAGGAGCATGTTCAGTTCAAAAGACAACGACCCCTATATGAACATGTCGAAGTTTCCTTCATGGCTCCACTAGCTGCTATTTGTTCTTGCGATGAAAAGTTTCTCTTATGTATGAACAAACTAATAAACAGTCTCCTGTTGCCCTCGGAAATTCGCAGGAATAGTTATCTGAGGATCTCACTGCAGGATAAGCTACTCTATAGCATCTGGGGTAATAGACCAGATTCAGAATTTAGAGAGTAGAAAGCTGGGGCTAAGCCAATTTGGGTACAGGGAACACCACCGACAGACCGCCCACACGACGTTTCTTCTGACAATGGTCTTTGAATAGAACTTGAACCAACCTTGCCTGCCTCTCATTTTGGTAAGAGCTATATGAGACAGTGATTATAAGCGCGTGGTGCGATAGACACACAAAGCGAGCACGAATAGAATTCGAGCTCTTGGTCTCATACACAGGTTAAATATCATACTGGTCGATTTAATTCTGTTCGTTCAATGCACCCATTGCCCGGTTCACCCCGGCTGACACCATGCTGTACCATAAGTAATATGAGAGTCTCGGCTACCTTTGTTTCTAGACATGACATAACACATTGAGTTACTTTGCCTTGATTAATGATTGATATTCATTAGTCTAGAACAGTGTGTTGATTTACAGTCTCCTAACACGCGGTCAAGACCTCGCAATAAAGAAATGGCGAACATCGCCGTAGATACGCTTGTCGTCGTTTCACCAGGTCGCTTGACAAGTTGTATTCTTCGTTGAAATGAATTGGCATATGCCAAGTGAACGGGAAATGGTGAATATTCAGCTTTTAAATTGTCAATCTCGTAGTATTATTTGTCCAAACATCCCGGACTCTTTCTATCTACAACAGCAATCATTTTCCCTTAGAAAGCACTCACAAAACTACTCTATACCTCTAGTGCATTGCCCTCTATAAGTGGCACTGCTACAACTGTATATATCTACCTTCCTGAAGACTACTTAACAGTTACAAGCATTTTCCTATCCGCTTCTCCGTTCTCCACAGTCCGGTGAGCTCCATGTATGTCCTTAAAGCCAAACACCGGCCAAGGATTTGCATCAATCTTCCTCTCTGCCACCTTGCGCGTTATACTCCTTAACGGGACGTCTGTCACTGGGAACTCTTCTATCCCAAACACAAAACTCCCAAAGAAGCTCAGGTGAACTCCGCTTGTGATTTGTAACAGCGGATTAAAACCCTGCCACTGGTTGGGCCCGGCCAGGCCCTCGATGGTGTCTAGACCTCCGAGCCATCCTGCCAGACAGACGCGGCCATCGCGACGGACTAAGTGCAGTGAGTCGATAATTGTGCTAATTCTGACTAGATGCAATGCCGAATCGAACTTTTCGTTTTCATGGCTTGCGTGGAGGTCTTTGCTTAAGTTAGGAGTTTCGGGGACTGTGTTGACAACCCTGAGGTCTTGAAACGCAGTAAACTTAGCCTCGCCACGACTGCCGTAGTAACAATAGCACCTGCCTCAATAGCAAGGTTAATGGCCCCTTTTATAAAATACGAAGTAGCACCTCTGACGAGAATACCCTGTTCGCGCTGTAGATCCGGGTTCCGAAACAGGCATCTGCCTCTCACCCACTGGAGCTAGGTTGATAAGTGGCAGTTCCGACTGGAATAATCGACGAATAATGAAAGCAAATCTATGGCCGACTTCTGCTCTACAAATCCCGATCAGGTGTTAAAAGTACATGTCCCAACTCCCACTTTCGTAACGCCCTGGGGAGCTAATTACACTGCATCAAGAGTGTCACAGCCGCTTGACTCTCCTGAAGCGCTGACGTCCTCTAAGGTATCATAGCAGTGTTGCAGCCATTCTATTGATAGCTGCCGATCAGCATGTTCCTCTGGTAGTACAACTGCCTCGACTGCAACCACGTGTTCAAGCAGTTCGATTGCCGTTTTTGTTTGCCCGTTCTCTTGGTATGCTACTCCAAGTGCGTGTTCTGATGAGAGCCGAGCTGGATGGTCCTCTGGCAATATCTCCGCCTGAACTGCAACCACACGCTCAAGCATTTCAATTGCCTCTTTTCTTCTTCTTCCGTCTTCTCCATAAGCGCGTGCAAGCTCGTGTTGTGATGCCAGCCGATCTGGATGATTCTCTGGCAATGTCTCCGCCTCAACTGCAACCACACGCTCAAGCATTTCAATTGCCTCTTTTATTCTTCCGTCTTCTCCATAAGCGCGTGCAAGCTCGTGTTGTGATGCCAGCCGAGCTGGATCGTCCTCTGGCAATGTCTCCGCCTCAACTGCAACCACACGCTCAAGCATTTCAATTGCCTGTTTTATCTGTCCGTCAGCCTCATATGCTAATGCGAGCACGTGTTGTGATGCCAGCCAATCATGGTCATTCTCTGCTAAGTCTGCTCTCATTGCAACTACATGCTCAAGCAGCTCAATGGCCTGTTTTGTTTGCCCGTTATGACTATATGCTAATCCAAGCTGATGCTCTCCTGTCAGTCGATCAGGGGCGTTTTCTGCCAAGGTTGTCCTCCGGACCTCAACCACAGACTCAAAGACATGCACTGCCTGTCTTGCCTGCCCATCATCGACCAAGCATCCCCCAACCTTATCTCCAACTAGGCATCTGTCTGCAACATCGGCACCATCCGTGCTCGTTAAGAGTCTGAGTGCATGTGGCATATACTGTCGCCATAACTCACGGTTCTCCCAGTGGTCCCATGGAAAGACCTTAGCAATATGTGCGAATGCCATTTGTCGTGTTCCTGCCTCAAGTCTCTCCTCTTTATTCCATCTTTGTATTGCAAGGTGCACGAGACTGTGCATGTCGAATGTCTCGCCATCTTCTCGTTTACTCAAGAAGCTATATCCGCAGAGCGTACCAATAGCACGAGTCATCTTTTGGTCAGAGCCCAGAGGCGGTAACAAGGCACGAGGTATGGCTTTCGGTTCAAGATAGGCCGTCATAGAGAGAATCTTTGCGGCGTCTTCGTGTAGAGCACGGATTTGGTTGAAGGACACAATCCAGGTGGTAGCAACAGCGCCTTGGGAAGAGTCGTAGTGAGCTTTATCACGGAACCCGCAACTAAGCAGTTCCACCATATCCTGGTTGGTATTTTGGAGGAGGTGGAGATACTCGTTGACTGAGATCTCATTAACTTTCATGTATGCTGAAGCTTGGGTGATAGCAAGAGGTAGATAGGCAAACTTGTGTAGGAGCTTGTCGATAAGGACAGTGTCTTCCATCTGGCGATTTTCAATCAATGAACTCTTCAAGAGAGCCTTCGCATCCTCATCATCCATTTCTGACAGCTTAATGACGTTGTTCTGCGCCACGCTAACAGCAACCTCACGAGATCGGGTTGTGTACAGAATGTAACCTTGCTCGCAGTCTGGTATGAACTCGTCGATGCCTCCCGGCGCCTCCGCCGTTCCGTACAGAGTCTCGATATTGTCAGCATTGTCGACGATAAGAAACCACTTTCCAGCCTTCTTTGAGCTCAGAAACCTCTTGAATGTTTCTTTGGGGCCCTCTTCATTAACCCGCTGGATGCCAAAGTCGCTAATCATCTTGGTGCAGGCTTGTTCGAAACTCGCCATGCTCAACGCGGGCATCCATATGACCGAGTAGCTGCAATCTGCCTTTTCTTCTTTCTTCACAAGATGTGCAAGCTGGAGAGCAATCTGTGTCTTGCCAACGCCGCCCAAACCGACCAAAGCGACTCGCTGTCCATCAGGGTCAGTGAAGAGAAGTTTTTGAAGCTGAGCGATTGTTCCCTCGCGACCTGTAAAGTTCTTGTTCCTCGCCAGTGGTAGGTAGTGACTCCTGGACTCTGTCGTGGGCTCTTCAGCGAGACTTTTCCTCTGTTCAATATATTCTCGATCTGCTAATGAGCAGCGTCTTTTGAGGTTTGCAGTCAGACACACGACATCTGGAAGCACAATTAATTACATTCATTAAATGCTAGTCGCTACGAACCTTGAGTGACTGACGGGGTCCAGAAGCCCAGAAAAGCCTTCGCACAAGCTGCAGCCGTGGCTGCTGCATACCGCTGCCAGGCCTTTCTTTTGTGACTATCAGCATAATCACAACCGCCCTTGATAATAATACACGGGAAGCTATCCCAGACACCAGCGCCTTCCATCTCAAAGGCAATAACGTCTTCTGTTAAGGCTATGCGGTCACGATCTTCGCCAGATTTCATAACTGCATCTCCAGAAGCCATCAAACCAAAGTGGACAGCAGGTTTTGGAGGCACATCTGTAGTCGACAGTCGGTTTCTCTTGACTAAGGCGCCTGTGCATCTAGCCTGCTCACATGACCTCCGATCATCCGCGTGACGGTGGGTAGCCTCAAAGAGCTTATCTTCGTTAGCTCCAGGATACTCAGCATGAAGTTCTGGATCCTGTCGGAGAACATCCAGGAAGCTTTCGATCTCAGCGATTAACAAGCGACGGTAACGGAGACCTTGCAGCTTTGTTAAAATTCCCCGAATCTCGAGGTTGGGTCTGCCAGGGACATCTAGTAACGTATCTTTACGGACCAGGCGCTCGGGAAACTGTCGACCAAAGTCATACTGGATGACCCCGTTGCTGATGATAACATCGCCTAGGATGATCTCGTCCTTGGTAGGGCTGAACGGAACGATGCCGCAGATACCGACCACGAGAGCAAGCTTGATGTTTGGATAGCTTTTTCCACAGTTGGCAGCGACGGTGGCGGCATTAACTTTGCCCATTCCTGGCATGTATGCGAGGACAACATTGAAGCGGCCGATGACGCCAGTTGAGTATGCATTAGGGTCGCCTGGTTCCTTATCGAACGGCTGACCGTCGTCTTCCCAGTGATGATCGAACAAGGCTTCGATAGCATCTGCTTCAAGCGTCAATGCACAGATGATAGCTATCTCGAAGCCACGCCGGTCACTAGGGCGTGGTGGGTCGGAGTTTGCAGAGTTCGCAGAGCTCGTATAGCTATCGGAAGTGTTGACTGAGGCCCTGGCGTCATCCGCAGAGTTCATTTTGGAAAACAGCTGACTGGGTTACACTACCCAGTCAGCTCTTCAAGATTGAGATGCGCGGATTGACGCTCTTTGCCGCCGTCTTGGCAGGCAGGGTCCGGCGATCGGCTCTCAGTCAGTCACGGTGATCTCTGATGCCTCAAGGAGGCAACAGAGCGAGTATAATAGCAGGAAGAGAGTGCTGATAGCTGCTAGGTCCTTCGCTGATGTGTCGAAGTCTACCTGTTGTGTTGCAAGAGAGAAATCGGGTTGAAAATGATGGAGCGGGGTAATTTTCAGCTCTGTCTGTTGGTTATGCACTTTTGCAGGCAACAGTCTCATGATCCTTGCAGAATAGCCAATACTCGCGATTTGCATCCAATCATCCCAAAGGTGGCGCCCTACCAGTCAGACTTTGGTCTGATACAGTATCTGGGTTCTCGTGATCCAAGCGAAAACATGCATGAGCACGAAATTGCCAGGACTTGAGATGTTATTGGAATTCGCGATATGTAGGATACGAAAGGCACATAGAAGCTCGGGTATTGACGATTCAGGTTGACTATGAGTAATT
The DNA here is from genome assembly GCA_013363135.1 of Fusarium brevicatenulatum. NCBI lineage: Eukaryota > Fungi > Ascomycota > Sordariomycetes > Hypocreales > Nectriaceae > Fusarium > Fusarium brevicatenulatum. The sequence continues at coordinate 6,439 of JABEEJ010000853.1, forward strand.
TAAGGTACAACTTACAAGTAACGAGTTGCATGCCATTTACGCTCTTATCCAAGTTGTTCCTAGCATGCTCGGTCCGGCCCGATCCGTTGACGGATGGCCAACGATGAACCAAGGATGCTTCTCGTTGCGAGATTTATAATCAACAGCCAGAAGCATTCAATTCGGTTTCGAATGCCTTGGGTAATATGCCTTGTGCATCAGACCGTAGGAGGTCTTCTCTTCCATATTTGTATGCCACTCACTGATCAGCCAAGAGACGGTCTACCATCGTATAGATATCTTTCTATGTATTTTTATCCATGCTCTCTGGATAGTATTATACATATATCTTAAAGATCAAAACGCCAACGCTTGCTGTTTTCCTTAACAAACCATCTCGTCATAAAAGCACCTTCTTCCGCCCACTCCGCAACATCCCTCCCAAACCTCTGTTCCACCTCCTCCAAGAACGACTTAAAATCTAGCGCCTGTACAGGATTATGTTCATAAGGATCCTTCTTTAAATCCGCCAGTTTCCACGCCACGTGTTCTATTATCGGCACCACAAGATGACGCTCTGGATACCGACCATCTCGGATGCTAAGCATAGCGCGCCCAGGATTGGTGATGGTGAACTGCCATTGTCCATTACCCGTAGCTAAAGGTCGAAGAAGCGATTGTCCTTCGTAATTCCGTATTAGGTCCTGGGCTGCTTGCCGACTTGTTTTGCTGAGGGAGCCTGTTTCGAGGAGGATGTCTAGGATTGTTGGGAGGATTTGAGTTGCGTGCACACCTTCATCTACGTCGAAGGCTGGGAGTTGCGGGTGGGAGAGGACGAGGGGCACATGCTCAACACCGACATTGGGGTTATAGTATGGCGAAGCAATATCGTTCTCTGGGAGAGATACACCGTGGTCGCCCTGAAAGATGACCAAGGTTTCGTTGGCAACTCCTTGCTTGTCCAAGATATCGAGCACCTTGCGAATCCATCTGTCTTCGTACCCGATTGTGTTGATATATCGTGACATCATGTCGAGATGGCCACCGTTGGCAAGAGGTGTATACTTTTCTTTCTTAGGCATGTGAAACCGATGGTGGCTGGTCGATGTAATATGACTCAGAAAAACGCGGTTGTTTTCTTTGTTGGCGTTCTCAAAGACATCCGTGATATAGTCCTTCAGCGGATCTTCCTCAAAAGCAAAGTCATTGATGTTCTCCAATGTGACAGCTCCGTGCCTTGCGTTCGCGCTGCGAAGATATTCCTGACCAATAATCCCCTCATCCGGGAATCCCATCGCAGACATCAAAGCACCATGGCTATCGTAGTTGAGTTTCGCTGCTTGGAAAAAGTAGGACTTCCACTTGTCCTTCTGACTAGCTTCCTTTGTATGAGCTTGTCTCTCCTCCGCTTTGTTGAGTGCGTTGAAAATATGCGGCAAGCAAGGCTGGTAGATATGATGGCTATAATCGAGGTTGAAATCTGCTGCTAGAGGCGATAAACCGCAGATTGAACCTGTTAGACTTTTCAGGGTGTATGTTCCTGAGGTATGTGCGTTGGTGAAGCGAATCCCTCCTCGTTTCGGTTTGCTGGCGTGTTCGAAACCGTCTGCGTAATCGCCTGTGATATAGTTTGCGGTTGGTGTTAAGTTGGCAAGCTTCTCCTGAACTTCTTGCGGCAGTCCATGCGGAAAGGTCTCAGCGAAGCGATTCCAGACGAGACCGTCCTTTTTGATAGGAAATACATCGTGTCGGGTACTCTCCAGGAAGAATAGAACTACATGTCGAATGTTGAGTTTTCCCAACTTCCCCTTGAGAGAATCTCGTAGGGGCTCGTCTAGATTTGACACTCTCATAGGGTCCGACTTGGCGCTGTAGTGTGGTTGATCGAGATACCAGTCTTTGAATCCGTCCATGGCTGGTATGTCCATCGGAAGCCAGCTGAAAGGAGTAGGTTGTACAAGCGCGGTTCGATCGTCCCAAGTTCGCTGTACTCCTTTTCCGAAAACCGAAGGAAGGTTGTCGAGGAATGGCGACGATGCGAAGTCGACGAAAGGTAAAAGTCCAGTAGTCCACGAAAGGAAGATCAATGACGGGTCCTTGGGCCGAATAAAAGTCAGGATAAAAAGTGCCGTCAATAGAAGGGTAACAACCGGGTAAGGAAGTATGCGTAGAAAACGGCCGAGTCGAGATCTTCGTACTGGTGACCCTCCTCTTGAGCTTCGTGGTGAACTCAACAGCGAGACCGAGGGCGAGCTGAGCTTTCGCTTGAGTTCCTTGTCGTGATAGGGAGTGCTCTCGATATCGAGCCATGAAAGGTCTTCGCTTTGCCATACCGCATCGTAGCTAAATCGATGGCTCAATTTGCGACAGATGAAGCTAAAGGGCCAATTGACAAGGTCTCCGCCCCAGCCAAAGAGGGTATAGCAAGGGAACTGAAGCAGTGCGGCTAGGCAAGCGAAGACACCAAAGACACCAATGAAAGCTGTGAGACCTGATAGAATAATCGCTTGCGCCGTGGGATCGGCCATGAAACCGATATTGCGCCAGTGGATCTCAGACCCCGATACTAGATAAAACGAAACTGAGACAGTGCAAATGATAGTGTTGTAGGTCACCAAAGAGTATGCAAGTGTATTGACGATCTTCCTTGGCCTGGGGGCACCAGGCACCCAATGACTCAGGAGAAGTCTGATTAGAAGGAGTAAAAGGACATCTTGGGTAAAGAAGGAGAAAAAGAAGAGCAGCATGCGCTTGGGCGTAACTGAAGCTCTGTGATTATGAAGATGGACTCCCTTGGCAGCACATACTGCCAACAAGGTCAGAGTGAACGCAAGGCGCTGGGTAGCTAATTTTGAAGCATATAACAGGCATATCCTCCTGAAGGGTGCCATCTTGAACAACGCGCTGACTAAAAACCGGGAAAAGGAACAGAAACCAGAAACAGGGAGCCAAGACCCTTTTTCTTAAATAAGGGCCTCCCTCCCCGAACTCCTTGTGCCTAGCTAGGCTCATTACTTGACCAAACATGGATTGGGCAGTGCACTAATGGCCTATTCTTTGAGCACCCGAGCATCTGGACCGTTTAGCGCTTACATGAGACGGCGCCCCATTAGGGGCTCGACGAATGCATTTTGGTTTGTAGCGTCGTAATTTAGCTCGTATCGGATTTTCAGGTCTAGTACGGACTGGCCTATGATAGTCAATGCTAGGGAGTGAGTTTTAGGGGATTGGGTCCGGCTAAGTGGCAAGTTTCCCCCTGACTTGATCAGCACACGACGGCAAGTAGTGCCGTGGTTTTGGTCGGGCGAGATTTAGTTTGGAGGCCTTGCCGACATCCGGGTTAGGTAGTTGACGTCGAAGGTTGTCTCATTTCTCTTATGTTTCATCAACTGTACGGATACACAACAAATGCATGTGTTTCTGGAAAGGGGCTTGGAACAGATCACGACGCCTGAAGGATTCTGCTTTTACTGTTGAGATTGTGTAATTTGTACAAGTAGGGCTGTGCTAAGTCAGGCGAAAATGTCCCATTGGACGGATTAACTTGTTCCAGACACATTCTAGACCCCCCTTGGCAGCACAGACATTTTGTGGCTTCGACGGATTGTGGCAGTGCAGAAACTGGATTTTAGCAACTTCCCGTTCTGGCCATTTCTTTCTTGTCGGCTTCCGCGCCCTGCGAGCGAAGGATTTCGTTCCATCATCATTCAGCTCCTCCCTGAACTTACTTCCTCATCCGCAAATACCCATTATTCGCCCTCGGCTGTCCGCGGGATCTTAGAATACATCTGACGCGGGAATCCGCGCTCACCATCTTGAATTAGACTATCACGTTAGACGTTTTCGAATACCAAATTTTATCAAGGTTCTGATTGAACGATTAGATGATGTCATGTATACTTCGTTCCTTTCAGAGGGGTCGCAAGATATTAGTACTGTCTGGAATCTTCATTGCATCAGTTTATACTGGGTAGTATCCTCTTTATTGACAGAGGTTATTAGATGTTCATGGTTGTTGTCTAGTGGTTTTGCTTTTAGAGCGACGGGCTGTGTCGATGGATCCTTCCTCTGGGATTATACGAAGGCACAGCTGTGATTGGCTGAGATCTCAAGGACCCAAGAGTGTAGGGTAAATAACTCAACGGCACAGGCTGAATAAATCACTTGTTATCTACTTGGCAATAAAAGGCTCTGATGCACCGATGACATTGGCCATGGGAGTTTTCACGCCTCAAACTTCAATGTAGCACATATGATATTGGTGTTGTGAGGCGTTTCGATCAACCTTTTGCGGGCGCCGTACTTTTTCGGCAGTTTAACTACGGCGAGTGATTGAGGGCAAGAGAGCAAACACAGTGAGAAATGAGCCAAATAAGGGAATGACAGAGGTTTTTATTACCATTAGGCCATAATAATTTATCCGTATCTCTTGCGAAGTTTCGAAAAGAATCTCCAGGAATTAACATCTGGTTCCAGCACCAGAATGTTCCCCAGCAATCGTCACTCCCCGCATTAAATGAATGCCGCTTACTCCGGATCACCAATCAACCACTGAATAATGACATAATTTAGCTCAACCTGGAAATGATGAGCGCCAAGCTCGGGCCGATTTGGCAGTGTTTCCCGACTTTTAGAGCTAATTTGCGGGGGTAACCAAGATTCTGGGATTTTCTGATTCCCGGTCTTGGATTTCTTGCTTGCCTTCATCGACATGTTGAGGCTGATGTAAAGCTCTTGTTTTCACTCTTTATGACATTGCTGCCAGATTTCTTATAGATCGTAGCTTGCATTTACGAGAACAGTCCAGTAGAATCTGTTGGTTGTTGAGTGTAAATCACCAAATGGTGTAACCGACAAGATGCTTTCCTCGGTACGTCAACACAAACTCTTAAATTCATCAGGCTCAAAATTCTCAAGATGACTATTTTCTAAACCTTTGCATCACTCGAATGCTGATTCTTCTGATTTAGTATCTTAATTATGCCATTTTGGCACTTCTCTCCTCAGTAACGCTGGCAACCAGCACTCACGACCATAACCGCATCAAAAACTGCTATCAACGTCATAGCACCTCAAACCACTCAATCAAAGCCAGCAAAAACATTTACAAGACCTCATTCCGCGGCGTAACATGGGACAACGATAATTGGCTCCTCAGCACAACCAATCTCGACCAAGGCCACTACCAATCTCGCGGATCCGTAGCAAACGGCTATCTCGGCATCAACGTCGCTGCCGTCGGCCCGTTCTTCGAGATTGACCTTGACGAAGAAGGTGGCGTCATCAACGGCTGGCCGCTCTTCTCGCGGCGTCAGACTTTCGCAACCATCGCGGGCTTTTACGATGCGCAGCCAAAGACGAATGGAACGAATTTTCCGTGGCTTTTGCAGTATGGCTATGAGAGTGTGATTAGTGGAGTTCCTCATTGGGGTGGACTTATTCTTGATCTTGGAGATGATGTGTATCTTGATGCGACGGTGGATAATCGGACCGTTCATAACTTTACGTCGACTTATGACTTCAAGGCTGGAGTTTTGGAGTGGTCGTATACGTGGAAGCCAAAAGGGAAAGGGTCGTATGAGATCAAGTACCGCCTTTTTGCGCACAAACTCCACGTCAATCAGGCACTCGTGGACCTAACAGTCGTTCCATCCGCCGACTCCGAAGCGACGATTTTCAATGTAATTGATGGATACTCGGCAGTGCGCTCAGATTTTGTCAAGTCAGGCGAGGATGACAACGGCGCCATATTTTCCGCTGTACGACCCGTTGGAATCGCTAATGTGACAGCTTACATCTACGCACAAGTCAACGGATCCAAATCTCTCGACCTGTCCCAGCGCCAATTGGTCCATGGAAAGCCGTATGTGCATACCAACGAATCATCTATTGCACAAGCCATTCCTGTCAAGTTCTCAGCTGGCGTTCCCGTCCAAATCACCAAATACGTGGGAGCCGCTTCCTCCGACGCCTTCGATGATCCTGAAAAGATTGCGAAAGAGGCTTCACGCCGAGCGATGGAGGAAGGATATGAGAATTCTCTCCTTTCACATGTGAAGGAATGGGAGAGTGTCATGCCGAGTGATTCTGTGGATAGCTATGCCTCTCCCGAGAACAACACGCTACCTGACGATGAGCACATCATCGACTCTTCCATCATCGCCGTCACAAACACATACTACCTCCTCCAGAATACAGTCGGAAAGAATGCACAAAAGGAAGTATCAGGAGCCCCCGTCAACGTCGACAGCATCTCAGTCGGCGGGCTGACATCCGACTCCTACGCCGGCTTGATCTTCTGGGATGCAGACCTCTTCATGCAACCCGGTCTCACAACATCACACCCCGAAGCTGCTCAGCGTATAACCAACTACCGCGTAGCCAAGTATGATCAAGCCAAGAAGAACATCGCGACTTCTTATGCTGGGTCTCAAAACAAGACCAAGTTCTCGGAATCTGCGGCTGTGTATCCGTGGACTAGTGGTCGCTTTGGGAATTGTACTGCTACTGGTCCTTGCTGGGATTACGAGTACCATTTGAATGGTGATATTGGGATATCTTTGGTGAATCAGTGGGTTACGAGTGGTGATACCGACTTCTTTAAAGAGACACTGCTGCCGATCTATGACTCGGTTGCGAACCTCTTTGCGGATTTGTTGAAGCCGAATGGATCATCGTGGACTATCACAAACATGACTGATCCGGTAAGTTCAATCGGACATTTGTTTTGATGCGAATACTGACGTGACATAGGACGAGTATGCGAACCATATCGACGCTGGTGGCTTCACTATGGCCCTTGCTTCTGAGACCTTGATCCAGGCCAACAGGATCCGCCGACAGTTTGGAATGACGGAGAACAAGACGGAAGACGAAATAGCCTCTGATGTACTCTTCATCCGAGAGAACGGTATAACATTGGAGTTTACAACGATGAATGGCAGCGCTATCGTGAAGCAGGCTGACGTGGTGCTCATGAGCTTTCCATTGGGTTATAATGATAACTACACTGATCAGAATGGACTCGACGATCTGGACTATGTAAGCCCATTGAAATGAGTAGAGCGATCGAATACTGACTCGAATGTCTTAGTACGCGAACAAGCAGTCTCCCGATGGACCGGCCATGACATGGGCAATCTACTCCATCGTAGCCGACGAGCTCTCACCATCTGGTTGCTCAGCATACACTTACGCACAGTACTCCTACAAACCCTATACACGAGCTCCCTTCTACCAGCTTTCTGAACAGTTGGTCGACAACGCAACCACAAATGGTGGAACGCATCCTGCATATCCCTTCCTCACTGGACATGGAGGCGCTAACCAAGTGACTATCTTTGGATACCTCGGACTGCGACTCATTCCTGATCAGGGTCTTCACGTCAATCCGAACCTGCCTCCTCAGATTCCGTATCTGAAGTATCGAACGTTCTATTGGAGGGGTTGGCCTATCTCTGCTTGGTCGAACTACACGCATACTACTATTTCTCGACATCCGACGACGGAACCTCTTGATGTTGCGGATTCGCGGTACGCCAATAAGAGCATTGCGGTCTATGCTGGAAAGCAAGGAGACTCTGCTCTCCATCATTTGTCATTCGATGAGCCTGTTGTTATCAAGAACCGACAGATAGGCAGTGTCAACACAGTGCACGGCAATCTCGCTCAATGCCGACCGGTAAAATCTTCCAATTCCTACGAGCCAGGACAATTCCCGCTCGGAGCTGTAGACGGAGCTACTTCAACAAAATGGCAGCCCTCAAAGGCCGCTGAGATTAGCTCACTCACCGTTTCTCTTGCGAAAAAGGATGTTGGGTCTAAAGTCAAGGGCTTCTACTTCGATTGGGCCGATGCACCACCTGTCAACGTCACAGTTCTGTTTCATAACAAGACGATTGATAATCCAGCAAATGTCTATGGGACATCGAGTCACGACTCGGGATATGATGTCGTTGTGTCTATAAAGAAAGTTAAGCTCTCAGATGCATACAACGCGAAGACGGATAATCTGGATGCAGTCGTCATGCCTACTGGGAACACTACCAATGTTACTCTTCCAGAGCCTGTTCCTTTGTCTAGATACGCCACGTTACTGATTGCGGGAAACCAAGCTTTGGATGCGGTTGATGTCAAGGCTGGCAATGGTACAGGTGCTACAGTCGCTGAGTGGGCGATCCTACACTAAAGGTAACTATGTACAGTATGAGAGTCAATGGCGGCTGTAGGGCAGGAGAATAAGTTTCTTTCTAAGAAGGACATTTGTGGAATCTGTGCTGAGGCTATGCTTTTAACACTTCCTGGCTGTGCCTAGCTTCCTCATTAACAAACATTTACTCTGAACAGTGCAAGGCCGTATACTTAATGCGCAAGTAACAAGCTTAGTTCAAGGCTCATGACCATTGAGGCTCTGAAGCCGCTTTGTAAGGGCTGGCGAGTCGGGCTTCAAGTCCGCTTCAGTCACCTACAGCAGAGAAAGAGATGAGAATGCTTCGGCGTTGAAGTTGACTACTTTTACCGGGCGTTCGGATCACCATCACCTCGGAAGCTTGATCAATGCACCAAAAGAATTTGTTATAAATTGAGCAAAGAATCGAATTTTTGAACGCAAGCCTCTCCGCCAGTCCTGAGACAGACCTGACTGAAACTAGCTAATTACAGGTTGTCCCTCAAGACTGCTTGCATGTATCATAAGGCGGGTTAGGCTTGTCGCACACACACGCTCCATTCGGATGAGCTTTGTCGATTCGGCCATTGCCACGGCCTTGATCATGACAATCCTTGGTGCAAACTTGATCGTTGGCAGCGCCATGGCACTCAACGGCGTAGTAGTACTTCCAAGGGTTGCTACCACTCTTGAATCCGCGTTCCTGGCAGTAGGCATCCATTGCCTGCTTGTTGGCCAACTTCAAAGTGGTCAGATGAATCTTTTGTATTGGGGAGGGTCGAACTTACGATGCAGTAGCAGTGGTGAGTGTCGGTAACTTTGGGAGTCATGTGGTCGTCGCAAGGGAACTGATCGAACTTGCAAGACGCGTATGAGTCACCGCAGGCAGGAGGGTCATTTGGACCTTGAGAAGCAGGCGTTTGGCACTGGAGAGTGTCAGAACATTGTATCTATAGGAGCTGTACTACTAGCAAGACATTTCTTACCATGGGCCTGGGACAAGTGCTACCGCGGGCACTCAAGCGACTCGGGGGCCAATTGGGATGTTCAAGTTGAGACCTCTGGTCTGCGGACACGAGAGTCGCAGTGGCGAATGCAGAGATGATAGTGAAGAACTTCATGTTGGCGATAGTAGACCTGATGTAGTAATGGAAATGAGTCTATGATAGAGCTAATGCAAGGAAGGTGCTTGGTATATATACTATAGTCCTCCAAAGCGAGAGAAAGTTAGTCTAGTTTCTCACATAGCGGTAAAGAAAGGTTCAGTCTATAGGAAATTAAAAAGTATGTTATACGGAGGAATAATTATGCACTTAAGGGGTAAAGTTCCAAGCTACTGGGATTTACAGAAAGTATATAACTGCCGATTGACGTGGACCGGTCCCTCGGTGCCGAAAAGCTTAAATATCCTGATGCAACGTCAACACACCGCGTTCCATACCAGTCATGTTTGAATTGATTGCCGGAATTACGGCGAGAACTATAAATCATTAAAAATTCCTCATGTCCACACGGGCGTGATTTGGTCCAATTGGAACCTCGAGGACTATGGAGGATGCGTTTGTGTCTCGGTAGATGGAGAACGAAATGTTCATGCACGGGAGGCCGACTTCCGAAATTACGGTTTGATTTAGGTTAAACATGAGCGAAACCTAATGCAACTGATCATATCCTCGATGGTCTGGACTGAGCTCCGTCAGACTCGTTGAATACCATCATGGCTTCGCTGTATACCTCGTGCAATACAAGCCGGCAGATACTTTCCAGATGGTTAGATCAGAGAGCTCTGGGTTTGTTAGGTAGGAATGCAGCACAGTGTCTTTACAGTATGTCTGGGATAAGAAGAGGACTGAGGGCGGGTTTCAGTTAGTCTCCTTCCTGCTATAGTTCGTTTGTCATATGCAACAAGGACGTCTATTTATAACGCGGACGAGAGGTAGGATAATATTTGGCATCTCCACACAATGGCATCTTCGTCTCATTTAATATGTAGTCTTCTGGTCTCTCCTAGCTCCGAAGTCTGTTATCTACGATGATGCACCAGAGTTTAAGGATAGAAGGTCGATATGGAATACATGGCAGCTTTTTTTATGGTGGCATAAAGAATGCCAAAGACGAAGAGGCAAATAAATACATCGTGCTCTACCTACACTTCACCAGAAGCAAGTCCACGCGCTCGTCCCAATAACGCACAGTATCACCCCCCATCTTACCAACCCTCTATTGATATGCTTCTTTGCAAAGCTATCAATAGCTTGACTATCATTGATCCTCGGAAAAGGCACACCTTTCGGGACCGGTAGATCCAACGCCTTACACAACGGCTCCCAGCCATCACGAACATCTATAAATACCAATCGATCCTCTGGAACATTTTCCTTCAGCCACGTGATATGCTGGTTGTACGAGCTGCTCGTCACCGGTTCTGTTTCTCCAAACTTCAGAAGCCACTGTTGGCGCAGCGCATTGATGTAGTCGACAAAGTATCGCAGTGATGGCAGAGGGAATAAGACGAAGCGTAGAAACCATTGAGTGGATTTGGTACTAACTGTAGCCATACTTCGTTCCCACGCTTCGACATCGCGCACGGTGCAGATAACTTTGGCATCCGGGTAGATTGCCATAAATTCTCGCACCAGCGTTGACCCGGGGGAGTCAGTGATGGCGACGAACCCGTCAACGCGTTCCTTGATGAGATCTAGATTGGAGTGTCTTATGGAAATGCCTTCTGGCCGCCACTGATTCAGAACCTGAATCCATGTCTTGATGTCAACTTCAGGACCAAGGAAGGCTTGTGTTCCACCGTGATATACAGGACCGTCGAGGAGAATCTCCAGCGCCCGGCTGATCGACGCAGTTCCGGTGCGGGGAAGGCCAGCACCAATGACTTGAAGCTTGGTGCCTGGCCGAGGCTGAGAGTATTGTTGACCCATGGCGGATACGAAAGAGACGAAAGTGAGAGGTCGTACAACCAATAGAGGAACTCAGTCAAAAGGTTTTCGTACCACTAACCAGGCACGGGTTACGTGTTTTATACAGCCTCTTTGCGATCATCAAGACGCCTGACCGCCTTTGGTCTTTTGCAGCGCTGATGCAGGTTGCCCGTGATTCTTCCAAGGACAAGTGATGTAAGAATATTACGCCGAGGAGAGTGAGAGCGGTGGGAAATACCGTTTACGGCTTAGCTCAATTGGTTCCAGGCATATTTTCGGGTGAGATTAACTTGGCGACGATCTTCGATTCATCTTGTGATGTCCGATTGGTTCAAATCTTTAAATAACCATGCAAGTCAGCGCTACGGATAATATTAGTCCAGTAAGCAGAATTAACGATGCAGCATGCTAGGGGAGGAAGGAAAACACAGGACCTTGATCCTAAATGACAAAAAGACTTAGGTAATATAGCCTAAGCTTAGGATGACTTTTACAGAGTTTATTTTAACACCCTAAGACAAGGTTTGCTGTTTATGTTCTTGGGGTAAAACCAGCCGCTCAGCTCCGCCTCGTCTGCACAGCTCTGTCCCGAGTCTACTGCTTACCAGAACGTCATCATGGTTATGTTATTCTTCCCCTCGCCGAATCTTATATAAGTGTAGAGAAGATAACACAGTTGAGGTATCATCTTTTCAGGCTACATCCATTCCGAATCAAGAGCCACACGATTTAGGAAGCTCTGATTCTTCTATACCCACTCAACACTTCACTCCCCTAAGATTATCCCTTATACTTGGTTGCGCTGTTGCGTAGCTTTACACCTTCATCATGGCCCCCAGTTCGGTCCCATCTGATCTGTGCACATCAGCATCTTGCGTACACATCGCTTCCGAGATTCTCGGAAGTTTGGCTTTGAACTACACCGACATTGACCCATGCGAAGACTTTGAACAATGTCAGACACACCACACACATACCTCCTCATTTCAAGTCTAACCTCTAACACAGATGTTTGCGGCAATTGGGCTGCTCGCCATGAGATCCCCGCTGGTGGAGTCTCCACAGATGGACTCACGCTTGCGCAGGAATATGTCGAGAGTGCCTTGAGACAGATCCTCGAGAGCCCGTACCCTTCCGGTGAAGACGCTGGATGGATCACCGTGAACTTGACAAAAGAGCAGTCCAAGGCAGACAGGGAGACTTTTTCTAAGATCAAAGACACGTATCAGATCTGTACTAATTATACAGCACTCGAAGAAGAGGGTCTCCAAACTCTGCAAGACGTTGTGAAGACGGTCGTCGAACTGTACCCTACTAGCCCATCAGGTAACCAGACAGCTGCAAACACAACCCAGCATTCTGCTGCCCTGGGCAAGACCTTGACCTTCTTCGAGAGCGTTGGCATTCAGACCTTTCAGCGGTTCATACAGAAGCAGAAGGACACCGACCCTGATGCGGTCCAACTAGTTCTTTTCCCTCTGCAGCCCGATGAGTTGGTCCTCCCCGCTACAGAGCAGCATCTCGAAGAGTACATCAAGATCGCGTCTCAGCTCATGGTTGCCGTTCATCCCTCCAATATCAGCACCACTGCAGCTGCCAAGCTCGTCGCGTTGGTGATTGAGTTGGAAGGAAAATTAGTCGCTGCTTCTGCTTCAGCCGAACAGAACGGACCGCCATCAGAAATTGTCACGATTGCTGAGGCCCAGAAGCAATTCCCTGAGCTGAACTACGAATACGTGATCGAGCAGCTTGCGCCAAAGAACTGGAAAGGTGACATTCAATTTATCGCGCCAACCTATTTCACCAATGCATCACAAATTATCTCTGAGACCCCCCCAACAATTCTCCAAGCATATTTCGTATGGAAGGCCGTCACTTCCATCTCAACCTACGTCGAATCCGATTTAACCAACGCGTATAACGACCTGGTGAACAAGATCAGGGACAGAGACCCCGAGAGCCAAGCACCCCGATGGAAGCGCTGCATCAACTTGATGAACTACGGAGTCGCATGGACCCAAGGGTCCCAAATCACCTCACAGTTCATTGGCCCGACGGGCTTGACATGGATACTCTCCCGCTTCTTCGTGGACAAGCATTTCAGCCCGGAAGCAAACGAACTTACGTCTGACCTTGTACAACACATCAAGGACTCCTTCTCAGAACGCATTGAATCGCGCGACTGGGCCACGGACGAGGTTAAGAAGGCTTCTATCGAAAAGGTGGAAGCTATGGCGAAGATCATCGGTCTTCCTACCTTCCCTGATGCCGTTGATCCAATTTCCCTCCAGGAATACTACTCGGATGTCGAGATTCAGCCTTCTCTAGCCTTGACTGCGCTGAGCTTTGCTAAGTCCAAAGTTAAAAACAACTGGATGACTTTGGGAAAGCCATACAACAGAGGTCAATTTGTTTTGAGCACTCTGACAGCAAACGCTTATCACGCCCGTACTCTGAACCAGATCGTTCTCTTTGCAGGATTTCAACAGTTTCCTATCTACGATGTAGAGTTTCCGTCTTATCTCCTCTACGGTGGAATGGGCAGCGTCGTCGGCCACGAGATCACACACGGCTTCGATAATACCGGCCGCAACTTTGATGAGATTGGAAATGCGACTGTGTGGTGGGACGAGCAGTCGATCAAGGCCTTTGAAGAAAGGACCAAGTGCTTTGTGGAACAGTATAACAACTTCACCATTCTAGCTCCCAACGGCACAGACGTCCATGTCAACGGAACCCTCACGCTCGACGAGAACATCGCTGATGCAGGAGGTGTGTCTTCCAGCTACGAAGCGTGGAAGAAGTGGGAAGCCGAGAAAGGCAAGGCCAAGAATCTTCCTGGTTTGCAAGGCTTCACGCACGAGCAACTCTTCTTCATCAAATGGGGCCAGACCTGGTGCTCCAACGTTCCGCCCAAGTTGGCTTTGACGCTGCTCGAGGATGACGTGCACAGCCCTGCACCCGCGAGAGTCTTGCTTCCTCTGAAGAACACTGTTGGATTTAATAAGGCATTTAACTGCCCTAAGAAGGAGCCTGTTTGTAAGCTCTGGTGCTTTGTGTTTAAAACCTTTATGACTTATTTAGTATAGAAGCTTTATTTAATTGAAAACCTAGTTCTGATTACAGCTGAATCTTTAATAAGCTTTTCCGCTAAATGCCACTAGCCTATTTAACTTTTTCTTTAAACCTATAGATATAGAATCCTAGTATTTATTACTTCTTATAGGTCTATTACTATATATACTTAAGCTAGATTATTTTTTACTATTTTTACCCTTTTTATAATTTTATTATCTAATAATTCCTTA
>JABEEJ010000856.1:0-19306 GCA_013363135.1 Fusarium brevicatenulatum
GTTATAGTTTTAATATAGTTATAAATTAAGTTACTCCCTCTTTAGAGGGAGGAAAAAATAGATTCTAAACCTGCCAGGTATAAACAAAGCTTATTTTAACTTTAATTCTAAGTAATGTGTTCAGCGGGTTTCAGGACCTTTTCTTCCTAAGTCGGGGTGTATTTTGTTTTTAACATGACGTTTCTCGACGTCACGCCTTGGTGCAACGCCTTTATATCCGTGGGTTCTACTGGTATTCATTCTTCACCAGTTACTTAGGTTGGTACGATGTTGGTATAGACGTGTACCCAGAAATTTACTATGGCAGATCCACATGTACCTCAGTATAATAGCATGATGCTTCATTTCCTTGTTCTATCATTTCATATTTACTGAGCATATCTCGCTTTGCATTTTAATCATTCAGGCGCGCAGTGCCATGACATATCCATGTTTCTATCCCAATGTAGACTACCTACATGTAGAAACTCGCCTGGCCCCCATTTGCCGCGGCATCAGTAACACGGTTACACCAACCTTGGGCCGTTGAGGTGGCAGACTGAGACAACCATCATTGGATCTATCAAGGTAAGGTAAATTGAGTTTACACTGCGTGTGGCAGATTTACCTGATTTTTTGAAGCTTGCCGACACCCTTACAAGGTAGAAACGGCCCGTCCCTGCCGTAACTTTCATTAACATTGATTGCTCTTAGCCACTCTACCTTAGTAGGTAAGCCACTCTCTCTGCCTACATTTCTATTTCCTCCTCTGTAGACATTAAAGTTACGACCTCAACTCATCATTCGAGATTATTGCTAGATGCTTGGCAGGAAAGATCGGTGTTCATTTGGTCATATCTATTTACTCATTTGTTGACTTGTTGTTATGCAACTCCTTTCGATTTCTATCCAGTCTTTCCTCATCCTTGCCTCGACAACCACTACGGCACGATCCAATAACCTACATCTCTAACATGGCTGTCAATAGGCCAGCCAAACGATTGCTGACACCAGAAAACAACATCTCCATGGCGGCCATGGCGGTCAGGCTACAGCCCTGGCCTATACGATAACTCCCACATTATCTAGTGCGACAGTCTTGTGCAACCGCCCGCATATCATCGTGGTCTCGTTATTCCCTGATCTAGTCAACGGACCCGACATGTCGACTACCTATCCTAGCAAACCACATCGCTCAGGAATGAGAATAGAGGGGCTTCACCCTATAGTTTGTTGCCTCTTTTCCAGAGTCAACAAGACAGGGGTCAGCCAGGCTGGAATGTTTGTGTCAAGCCGTATACCAACGACTGACAGCGCAATCTCTATGTACACCTCTTACATGCCTTTTTACGTCTATGCTGCACTGCACCCGGGTCTCCTTTGATTATTCTCCTTCCTCCTCTCGAAACCGGTTGCCGTGAGTCATGGCAGGCAAACATGTTTTTGGACCTCGTGCCGGGTCGTTATCATTTATCCATGCCACTTTGCTGCAAGTAGCTCACCCGGTTCTGCCGACGTGCGTCTTTGTGTTACCATCAGACAGACAGCCTCTCGTGGGCGTCTTCCGCCGTCTTGACGGATCCTCGCCATCGGCAATCCCATTTCGTCGACTTTCTGGAGCTCATCGACGCGGATTGGATATTCTCTCCGCCTTGACCTCCGACCGGCCTTGGCCGAGGCTCATGTTTTTGATCAGGTAATCCTGACCGATGCCCTTCACATCCTGGCAACTCGACAACTTTGTGTAGCCCTGGCGCTTCGAGGCGGCTGATTGCTCGTGCATAGTACAGTACTTGACTGTACCAGTAACTATGTACCAATTGGTGTCGCAGCCTTCGTCCCATCTAACCCCACACTCATTTAAACCCTCCTCCCAGTCCCAGCAGTCTGGATGGTGGACTGTCGCAGGACCCCAGCAAACCTGGCGCCCTAAGACCATCGTCGTCACAAAACCCGCATTTATAGATCACTCACTCACTCACTGCATTGCTGTTGCTGTTGCTGTTGCTATTGCTTATTCTCCTACCCGTCCTGGTCCAAATTATCAAAGCATATCTATCCTCTTCTCCTCCATCGTGAGCTTCTTATCCAGCCAGATGGCCTCGATTATAAGTTTCCATCCTTGAGCCATTCTACTTACTAAGTTAGTCCAGCCTCGCCGGCGTCCCTATCTGCGGAGTCGCTCACGACAAGTTCAACAATTCGGCGCATCTTTCTTCTCCACGCTTGTAAAGCCGCCATCCAATACTGTTTCATACTTACCCTTTGGAAGCTTGATTTATGCCCAAGGGGGTTGGGTTCTTGTGGAGACTACGCACTTAACCGAGACGAGTAGCTTCATCGACTGTTCCAAATCAGCCATGTAACTGTATCGTTAGTTTCGATACTACACGCAGTTGAAAATCATGTCAACTATACAAAGCCAGACTTCGCCGGCTACTTTGCTATGGGATCACCAAGACTTGATTCCTCTCCAAAAGAACCTAGGTGATGAGGATTTGGTCTTGTTATTAACACCTGCTACCGTCCCTATAGACCAGAGTCTTGCCAATGCAAGTGACCCTTTCGAGCCTCTCGGTAAAGCACTTGCGCGCACACATCCATGGATCCGGCATGTTCCCTATACAAAGGAGCGTGGCATTACCGGCATTCATGTGGCATTCATCAAGAGAGCACGAGTCGTTATCTTCGTGCTTACTGGCTTCTCCACAGAGGAAGGTTTATTTCAGCTTGAACTCGCCGAGGTTGCTCGTGAGGTGTGTGAAGAACGCCCCTTAGTGCTTGTAGCCTGCTGTGAAGTTTCGGAAAAGGGGGCCCGCGAGTATGGTTTCCCAACCATCATTCAGTGTCCGGGGTACTTTGCGGCAGACTTACAAGCCGTCGCCGATCTTTTGACAAGTGAACGACCGACAACAACAGAGGCCACGCCAACGGCCGGTAACTCTCCTCCTCCGCCCACTTGGTCGCTCCTAAAATGGGACTACGACAGAGATCTCCCAGAAACTCACGCTTTATGGGAAGCATGTTTGCCTTCCAAATTCCATCTAGATCGCTCAACTCTTGGTTCTCTCTTGAAACGCGATGGTTATGCCATGCATTACATGGTCAGAGAACCCAATCAAGGGCAGGCTATTGGGTTTTGTGCAACATTCACAACATTTACGGATAGTAGTGGCGACCGACTGATTGGATCAGTAGCTGCTATCATCGTTCACAAAGACTTTCGGGGTCAAGGTGTTGGACGCTTCCTCCACGACGAAGTTGTGAGCAAACTTAACAAGATTCGAGGTGTCGGGATCATTCAACTCGGAAGCACATTTCCAAGATTGCTTTACGGTCTTCCCGCACCCGAAACTGATACGGAGTGGTTCGAAAAACGAGGTTGGAATATGAAGGAGTCCACACCTGGAAACGGGAGGCGGGTGCTCGACTGGCTCTTGAGATTTGCCGACCATCCAGTTCCTGATCTGGCCTCCGCTGGCTTGACGTTCAGGCCATGCCAGATAACAGATTACCAGAAGGTTGTCGAGATGGCAAATAAGGAGTCACAGAAGAGATACGGGTTTGGGTGGTACGACCAATACGCCAAAACTATGGATAGTTGCTATATGAATGACATTGTAGTCGGGCTTGAAGGGGAAAATCTGGTTGCGGCGGCAATAACATATTTTCCAAATAATGGCAGCCCTTGCGGCGCAGATATTCCATGGCCCGCCTCAATCGGACAGAGCATCGGAGGAGTTTCATGCATCTGCATCAAAGGTCGGCCACCATCCAAGCCGTGTCATCTGACATTAACTGACTCTTAGATTAGATGAAGACCCAGATATGGTCAATCGCCGTGACTCTGTGGCTACGAGATTGCTCCTGGCTTGTCGGCAGACTCTGAGTGAGAGAGGAATGGTTGGGATGTTTATTGATGGCAGCAGATCTGACGAAAATGTGCTGCATTCTTTAGGTCAGTAAGATTCTCAGGACTTTCGCAGCTACCACAAGCTGACAATGAGACTTGGCAGGCTTTTGCAAATGGGCAGAATACAAAGAGCTTTGGCGCAAAGTCTAAGGTAGGAATGAATCTCTATAACACCAGGGGCCACACAACACGAACATGGTCAACAGTTCTGCCAAAAACAGCCGGCAAAAGGAACACGTGTGCTTCAACGAATTTATTATGAATGGAAATCCAGAATACAGCTCCCGAGAACACGCCTCTCGCAGCTCTGTCTTGGGTACCAATCTTTTTTATCTGGCTTTTGCGACACTTGGCGTAGAGTTACAACTTATATCCTCCCTTTCTACATCATCCAAAGACATCACGACACGATACGATCCATTAGGTTACTATTAACAGCAGCATACGGCGCCGGACGGCGTATTCGACTACCTAAGGTATAACATGGCGCAAGTCCACTATGCAAGAGTAACTATTTGCCCTCGTCAGACATTGGTATTAGCCAACAAGTCTAGTTTTAATCCACAACCTATTTTCACGCCTAGGACATTACCGGGGATCTAGCAGAATGAAACGATTCTGGATTGTGCGTTTCTATCAGCGGCTGACGTGCGACAAAAGACTATGATGGATTTTGCCATCCAACTTCGGAGCCCTGGCCCTGCCATAGCGAATCACCAGGTGTGATCTGCCTGCAGTACTCTTACTATCCCTACGTTACCAACGCAGGATAACCCCTTAATGCATGCATCTTATAAACCCTATTGACTCTTTCACTCATGTCACTATCCTTGAGCTCTCATTTGCTTACAAATGAGCCCAACCTCTGATCCTGTGTTACCATCTTCGTATACCGCCCAACCGCCCAGGTTCTTGTGTCAAACGACAACCAAAGCTCATGAATTACCTACTGCTTTTGGATGAGGTTTTGGTCGCAACTACTACACGCGCCGCACTTGTGTAACGGTGACCTAACTTGCTGCTAGTGGATCAACATGAGCCAGCCCATTTGGGCTTACAAACACCCCAGGCAGTCATGCAAGTAGGCGGATTGTGACAACGAGACTGCAGTCTAGCAAATGATATGGGTTAGATAGGCGGGTTTAAGCAGTCTGGGTGTTGGTTACACAACAGCCTCTCAACTACGCAGCGCTGTACGACGGAATATTTTCTATCGGCTGATCAGGTCGGATGAGCTCTGTACGTGGATGCGTAAGCCTGCAGGCTTTCAGAAAAGTGATTTGCTCCATCAACCAACCACCTTCTTAAGGCGAGGACTATACAGTAATACTGGCAAGACCATTAATTGTCTTCTAGCAGTCTAATAATGTTCTACTTCGAGCGAGACACAGCTCCAGGGTATACTGAGGTGGCCTGTAAGCAGAAATAGACAGAAAACAGATTTGAAATAGGATAGAACAGACAAACATCGAGTGTGATCTAGAGCAAGACTTTTGAACCCCCCATGACACCTTATATATAGACAGACGCCTCCACCCTTTTTTGAAAAACATAATAACTTTACTAGGAGGACTCCTTGCTTCACGTTTCCCGCACCCCATTCAATAGCACATTTCTAGGCCCATTTGGAAAAGTCGACGGTGTCAGTGTGGGAATCCTGCCCGTGAAACGGACCAATCTCAGTGTCGTTTGTTGTTGTAGATGATGACAACATCGAGGATCGATGTGAGGTCTGCTCACTTGTGCTTGTGAAAAAGGTGGCTACACTTGTGCGACGTAGACTCGTAAAGCTATCGCGGACGCTGCTGGCTGGTCGCGACGACATATCTCCCTGTGGCAGGAGCTGCTGCTGTTGATGTAACGTAGGCGCGCCTCCGAGAGATGAATTCTGTGAGGCCGATGGTGTTATTTGCCCGGATTTTGAAGGTGTGTATTTCTCCCGAAGCCTTTTGATAGCACGGAGGCGACTTCTCCACGAGCTGACATGCTCACCGCCCTCACGGTTGGCCCAGACGTGAGAGAACACTGAAGCATTAAGAGCCAACAAACGGATCAGACCTGGGAGAGCCTTAAGTGACACAATCTTCATCTCTGAAGCGGGCGAGATCTCAGGGAAACCAGGCTTGCTCAAGACCTGAACGCGATAAAAGGGCTGACTATGTTTGGAAGCGTCTCTAGCAGCAATAAACGAAGCCCTTGATGCTGGTGTAATGACAATATGGACAAAATTGAAGTCGCCCGGGAAAGTATCAAATTTGAAAGGCAGACCCGAATCGTTGAACACAATGTTAACAAAATCATTGCCAATATGGCGTTTCTTCATTGTGCAGCGTGGGTCATGTTCCAGGTTCGTAGGCATCTGTGTGGTGACGTGAAACACGATTTCTGTGACACGATCTCGCCAGCAAAAGGTATACTGGCCATCAGAGTCAAATTCGCGATCTAGTCCATGAGTGTTGAACGTCGCCCCCTTGAGCTTGGTCAATGTGCCAAGATTGTTAAGGAACTCCACGTAATCGCTGCTACCAGAAACATTCCCAAGAATCTCAACTTCATCAGTCTGTCCCTCTCCGATGTAGATGACACCAACTTTGTGCCCATCAACAGTAGAGCTTCGATCGAAGACTCGAATGGCCCTTTCAACAGCATCATCCTCGGGGAGCGGAATAGGTCGCGCTAGATCATGACCTTGAGGGATGGACGACATCAGTTGTACCATGATGTGACTGGGTAAGATAGTATTCGTTGAGACTTGTCCCTCCCTGCTAATGTCCACGTAATTGGGTGTTTGATGCGGAGGTGGTGGATCAAACGTTTCTCGAATCGTGAAGGCCGAGGTGCCTGAAGGCTGTCTCTTGACAATTTGAGCCCAGCCAGTGGTTGTGGCCTGATTTACGGTGACGATGCTGTAACCAACCAACCATCTCTTCTTTACGATCTCTCCGAATCGATCCGATGTAAAGAGAGGATCTTGGGATGATTCCTCCACGTCAGCGTATGTATACCTTTGCATGAAGTCGATCGAAGTAAGTGCTTGTTCGTTATCTGTGTGCGCATCTTCGATCTCGTTGTATATGTTTCTGACAAGCCAACCAACCAAGGTGGCACGGTCTGGCAGTTTCAACGCAAGGAACCAGAAGAGTATCACATGATATGCTAATGCATACACGTACTGTGGTAAATCGTCTGTTGCGCTCGGGTGTATGGCATCCGAAAGGTTACCCGTTGAGGTTGCTGGGGTAGACGGTTCGCTGGCATGGCTGTTCCTGTTGGATGCCTTTTTGTCCCTCACAGATTGTAGATAGCGAATGCAAATCCCAAACACAATCTTGTATTCCTCTTCTCTGAAGTTGACATACACGTTGTGTAAACGGCTCAGACAAGCCAGGAACTCGAGGATATGGATGGAGACATGCGGCTGGGTGATGATAGTAGACATTTTGGTCAATAGCTGAACCAGTGACTTGCTTGTTGAGAGTGGCAATTCATGACAGCATATGGACAAGGCATGGATGCAGCATTTTGCACTCCGCTCCCAAGTGGCGATGCCATGTACAAATGTTTTGACTATTTCATCCTCATCGCCCTTCTGAAAGTGATCATGGTAACTGAGAATCATCGTCAAACTGTGGAAGAGACAAATCGCCACATCAGCTCGCCTCAACCCTGAGGCATTTGGAGGCTCTTGGAAGGAGTTGGTTCGGATTTGCTCGCAAATGAGTCTTCGCAGCTCCTGAATCTGGGGAATGGCGTCTCTAAAAATGGCATGGTTGCTGAGTTGTGACGGAAGGTGAACCAGTGCAAAACTGTACACCTCCCAGTCGCAACCGTGCAACAAGCCGAGGACAGCCTCGAGCCAAGCGGCAATATCGAGGGCAGTAGTCTCAATATTCGTTTTGGTCTCTTGGACTTCTTCATCCATCACGAGTTCAGCGGAGCCAGGGCTGTGAGAAACTAGAACTGGACTAAACACGCCGGTCACGGTGTCAGGTAGAGCCTCTGGGTCCGGAAGGCTCCAAAGCTGGTGATAGCGAGCTGCACTACCACTACTGCCAAGCAGGCCACTTCCAGCAGCGACACTTGCAGAGCGAACTGGCATGCCTCTTTCATGGCCTTGCCCCTGGCTGAACGAAATACCGCGAGCAGACCTGGACGACCCACCATGTTCATTTCTTAACAAGCGTATAGACTGTGCAGCCTCCTCAGCCTGCTTCTTGGCGTATGTTTCAGGAGTTCGACACAAGGAGGCGGCAACAAAATTAGTCTCGAGTGTCTTTGCGATGAAAATTCGGTTGGCCCAATCGGCACGCAGCCTAAACAAGAGCTTCATAGCGGTCAACCGAGCATCGACCTCGCAGTGACTCGACTTCACAATGTTTATCAGCGCATGATACAGTCTCAAGGACTTCGCAGTGTCATAATCCATAGTCTGCACAAAGATATTCACGTAGCCCTTGGCAACCACGTTTGATGGCGACTGTCCTTGAGGCAGATGTTCTTCAGAAGATCCTTGAGCAAACGGACTATGAGATGCTGACGATGGAATCGGTGATTTGAGCCTGTCGCCAATAACGATGCCTCGGAGGGCATCGACGATATAGTCGAATAACTCCATGTCACACGATACTACAACTGAAACCATAAGCGACATGATTCCTTCAAGGACCAGCACATCCGTCTCTTCAGAAACATCTTGAAGGATGCTCTTAGCCAGTTGGGGGATGAAGCTCTCTTCGGGGTCATCGCCCACTAGATCCACGACTTCGTAGGCGTCCATGATGGTTTCCAAGGCTCGAAGTCTAATCTGTGAGGACCGATCTCTGTTGCCAAAGAATCCTTTTAGAACCAAGGTCAGATTTTCCTCCCATTGGAGATCTGAAGGTGAACAGCATCTGAACTGCTGAAAGTAATTCAAGACAGACGATGCAGTTTCATCAGGGAGAAATTGGTGGACTTCGGTTAGAAACGAAATAATGGTTGCCCGAGGAATAAACACATCCGATTTTTGGTTAATGAGCACATCAAGCTGCTTGATGAGGATTATAAGTTCTCGACTCAGAGCTTCCTCAGGCTTCTCGTCCCTGACAGGGCTGCGATATCCATCAGAGTCGCGCGGCCCAGGTATTGCTCGTTTGGAGCATGTCGCGGCAGCCTCGAGTATTACGGACCAGTCCTCGTCGATGATCAAGCGATGTATATGACCATTGCCATCGTCAAATAGAGCATTAAGCAACTGAAGAATAGCTGTCAAAGTTTTGATGGAAGTGCCGGTTTTCGCAACTATGACAAGACCGTCCGCCAGCAATGCGAAAGGTATCCCCGGATAGCCGTTCTCCGGGCTTTTGGACAGGACCTTTTGCAGTACGGCAAGGGCGCCGCGTATCTCTCGGTTAACATCCTTCTCCTTGGCCCCATCTGTGGGATTATTTCGTAGAATATCCAATAAAATGCGGATGGTCGCCTGTCCATTATGGCTTTTGAACAGATTTGAGAGCGTGTTCCAGGAGTCTTTTTGAAGGCTTCCCACCATACAATAGATAGAGCTAAGCACTTGAACACAGCCTTTGAGCTTATCTTCTGGTATAGACCCAAATGTTACAATTGCATCAATGACCGCTATGCTCGACCTGAGATCCTCTTCCACGCTTGTGCTCATGCAAATTGCCAGTAGTCGATCGATCAATCCTGTCACAGCAGATTCATCTGCATTGTTGAAGCTGAACTTTATGACGTCGATGAGAAAGTTGAATAGCTGAGCGAGGTTTTTTTCTTCGCCAGAAGCGACAGCACGGTTTCGAGAAGGGCCCTTTGAACTCCGGGACGCTTTCCTTCTAGCTGCACGCACCACGTTATAGGATTCCCATAGCCAATTAGTCAAAAGAGGAAGAAGCTCATAATCGAAGCCTGTCAAAATTCGGCCGCGTCGGGTTAGGTCAACAAGAGCAGCCAACTGTAGGTGAAAATCTTCCGAGTTTGCAGGAGCTGACAGTGTTGTGAAATATTCTTGCCGTTCGAGGTCAGAAGAGGCCTCATGCTTCACACATTCCGTAAGGAGCTCCCAGCCAGCTGCCCGTGCTGCTGCAGGTTTTGCGGGATCGATAAGGTCTTTCGCAGCATACCAAATATCCAAGACAGGATTGAGAGGGTACTCGGCAATTGCGTATTTCAACGAGTTGGCGGCAGCAATGCGCTCGTTGGGTGAGCCATTCTTGAGAAGCTCAAAGGACTCCATGTGACCAGAGGACAGCCCATGAGGTGGGTTTGAGGAGACGGCTGTTGCTGGAGCATGGACGAACTCGGCGGTCGGCTGGGCGTTTGCTGAAGAGGGCGATGCTATAGACGGCGAAGATTTGGAGAGCTTAGAACTTGTCAGACCCCGGAGGACATGGGCAAGGCCACCCTGACGGGACGTATCTGGGGATGATGGACCATCTCCTGGCTGCGGTGACATGTGCTCGTGTGAAGTCTCGTTGGAGTCTTGGTGACTAAGTGAGGCTAATCGGCGCAACATGTTAGCAAAGGTACGGAAACCTGTGCATTGGAAACTTTGTCATCGGCAAGGCAGAACGAATGAATCGACACAAAACAGACAACATGGGGCGTCAAAAGAGTCGCAACGATAAGGTGATGGGCACGCAGTATATCGGGCAAGTTCAAGAGCTTGACGAGGCGATTAGACAAGACAAACTAGCTAAATTGTCTTGCGTCGCAAGTACGACAAACGGAACGGCGTCGCGGATGCAGTGTGCAGAGCAAATTCAAAATGGACAGACGGCGCAAGCGAGTCTCACCGGCGAAACATGTGCTACCTAGGCCTGAAATGGGCCTGTAAGAAGTTGTGTGTATACACGGGATAAGGCGTGTTCATTAAATGATCAATGAAGTTTGTGATGATCGGGCTTCGACTGCGAGAATATGTATCGTGCAGATTCAGTCAGGGACCAGAAAGAATGATGATAACGATAAATGTGACCCAATAACGCGGAGGTGGACGAGGATCCGGGATGGCACCACACGGCGGGCAGATCGGCGGGATGCAAAGGCGAGAAAAAGAGGCCAGGACTCGCAGAAGGACACACTGGCTAGCGCGCGAGGTGCTCGATCACTGACCAAGTTGCTATGATGGATGTATGAAGCGATTTGATTTTTGAGGCTGGAGGGATGAGAGAATATTGAAGAGTGGGAGACGATGTTGGCAAATTACCGTTGATAAGTTGGTAAAGTTTGCGCTTGGTGAATACCACCCACCTGCCTCTGGGAAGACGCAATGACAAGGCAGATCAATGCAGTAGGGTACTTCCCGTAACGTATAATAGGTAGGTACCTAGGTAGGTACTGATCTTTTGCCCACCCAAGGTACCGGGTAGCTAATGGAAACGCAACATTTCCTTACTAAGCTTAGCAGATGACCCCCTGGTGACAATTGAATGGCTGTTTCCTGAGGCACACGCACAGCTCAGGGTTTACTATGTACGCCATGCCACCAAGCTGTAGGCGGTAAGGTACCGCATGCCAATCGCGCCAATCTGGAACTATGAAGGGACCCTGAGTCTGTAGAGAATAATATTTTGTTCCTTACCTACAGCGTACCTGCAGTATTCTTTGCTACGGTTATATTGGTGTGGGTTCCGTCGCCGAATTGGGTGACAGATCATGACGCTGACCTCGTGGCTTGATTTCGTCATTGAGTCGAGCGAATAGTCAATGAGATATACTGTCTTTCTATCGGTTTGGGACAGAATCAGAGTTGTTATTCACGAATGCAACGAAGGGTTAGTACTTCCCCAGCTTCTAGTTCTATTACCAGGCCACACTGGTGTAGAGTAATGCGAACGATAGCTTACCTATGCTCTTAGTCATCGAATTCCTTAACATCGACTTTTTACAAGTCTCTGGGTTCATGATGAGCTGTACTACTACCTATGCATGGTCGGCATAGTACGATCAATTTGGTTACTATTATACCTTAGTACCTACGAGGTAGTCCTCAGCCCTTGACTGCAAAGCGAGGCGACAGAAGTAACGAGACTGGGGCTTCCCAGATCTATACTAAGCTTACATTAGTCTTTTTGTCATCTAAGACAAAAACAGAAGCCCTTTGGCCCTTGTACCTTGACTACTTGAGTATTGACATGGAGCTCTTCTTAGCGTGACTAGCTTCAAAGCCCATTATACTGCAGCTCGACTGCCTGGGCTAGGGGAGGAAATAAAAGTCAAGAACTTGAGCCTAAGTGACAGAAATATTTATTTAACCTAATTAAATTTAGGATAAGCTTTTTGTAGAGTTTATTTTGTCATACTAAGTTAGGTCTTGTGTTTTCTTGCTCCCTAAGGCTGGGCTAGCTCGCCGCTCAAGGCTTCGAAGCCATTTACTGCCAATAGCATCTCGCCAATGGAGACCCAGAAAAAATTAGAGCCGCCCGAGCTTTGATTTGCTTGTCAACCTGAACTTTCAACCTCTCAGCTCTTAGGTTGTTACTACCTACCTCCAAACTTGTCCTTCCCCATCACCACCGCTCATTTCTTTCTTCTCTTCGTCCTTTACGCTTCCCTCTTAGGAGTCCCCCTATTAATACATCCTCGCCATGGCTGCCGATATTGGCCAGATCGCTCAACTTCTTGACGCAACTCTTGATCCCACAGAGCATCGTAAAGGTACTTGATCCGTTGCCCTGTCCCACTACTTCGTTGCCCCGCGGGTTTGATTGGAAACTAATAAACAATCATCACCAACAGCCGAGACTGCCCTCAAGCAAGAGGCTACCAAACCTCAGTACTCTCTCAGCCTTCTCAACATTGTTAACTCCGGCACCCTACCACCGAAGACTCGACTTGCTGCTGCATTGGCCTTCAAGAATTTTATTCGAACGAACTATGTGGTCCGTCTTGCCTTTTCTCGACCGATCCTGCCCAGATTACTAAATCGCGAACTCCGTGTAGGACGAGGATGGCAACTATAAGCTACCTCAAGATGAAGTTCAAGTCATCAAGGAGCGCCTCATTGGCCTCATGATTTCATCCCCCCCAAATATCCAGGCCCAGCTTGGTGACGCTATCAGCGTTATTGCAGACTCTGACTTCTGGCGACGATGGGATACCCTCACCCAGGTGAGCTCGCGATATTGATGGCCAGTTACTATACAATGTACTGACGGTTTTTGGTGTAGGAACTCGTCAGCCGGTTTTCCGCTACTGACCCCAAGGTCAACGTCGGTGTTCTCGAGGTGGCACATTCTATCTTTGCTAGATGGCGACCTCTCTTTCGAACAGACGAACTTTATATGGAGATCAATCATGTGATCGAGACCTTTGGACAAGCTTTCGTTCAGCTTCTCGTTGTAAGTCATGGCGAGTGAATACTCTTGTCTGCTTCGTGCTCATGGTTTCTGGCGCATTAGACAACCGATAAGAAGATTGCCGAGAACAGCGACAAGAAGGAGGTGCTGCATGGCTGGTTCGAGGCCTTGGACCTTCAAATCAAAATTCTCCATGACATGTCTTGTCATGATCTACCTCCTATCTTTGAGGAGAATCTCGGCAGCATCTCTGAACTTCTTCACAAGTACCTTACCTACTCCAACCCCCTGTTGGAGACTGATGACGACACCGAGACGAGCATAGTTGATACCGTCAAGGCCGATATTTGCGAGATCCTCGAACTCTTCACCGTCAAATACGATGAGGATTTCTCCAAGTACTGTCAGCCCTTCATTGAGAAGGCGTGGAACCTTTTGTCTTCAACAGGCCCCGAGACCAAATACGACCCAATCGTCAGCAAAGCCCTGCATTTCCTTACCGCTATTGCGTCGTCTGCACAACATTCAGGAATCTTCAATAGCGAGGATGTTTTGACACAGATTGTCGAGAAGGTTATTCTACCAAACGTGGCGCTCCGCGAATCGGATATCGAGCTCTTTGAGGATGAGCCTATTGAATTCATTCGTAGGGATCTGGAGGGGTCTGATACAGACTCCCGTCGCCGATCTGCTACCGACTTTCTTCGAAAGCTCCAGGAACGATTTGAAGCGCCTGTGACAACGGTGGTGTCCAAATATATCACTCACTACTTGTCTCAAGGAAGCAGTGATTGGAAGTCCAAGGATACTGCTATCTATCTCTTCCTGTCTATTGCTGCCAAGGGTGCGGTAACTGCTGCTCAAGGTGTAAAGACTGTTAACCCCCTTGTCAACGTCGTTGAATTTTTTGAGCAACACATTGCCCAAGATCTTATTAGCACACAAGGTATTGAACCAATCTCGAAGGTCGACGCCATTAAGTACCTCTACACTTTCCGAAGTCAGCTGTCCAAAGAGCAGTGGAAGGTGGCTCTGGGCCCACTGATCCAAAACCTGAACTCGGACAACTACGTCGTTTACTCTTATGCTGCTATCGCAGTGGAGAGGGTGTTGTTTCTCACCGACGATTTGGGCAACCCAATGTTTCCCCGTGCAGACATTGAGCCATTCGCCAAGGATCTTCTCGGCCATCTCTTCAAGCTCATTGAAAAGGAATCAAGCCCCGCCAAGCTACAGGAGAATGAGTTCTTAATGCGTTGTGTTATGAGAATCTTGATCGTTATCAAAGACGGAGCTATCCCTCTGCTGGACAATGTGTTGACCCATCTTATCCTCATCACCAATGTGATGAAGCAAAACCCCAGCAACCCCCGCTTCTATTATTACCATTTCGAGGCTATTGGTGCTCTTGTCCGATACTGTGCCCCTAGCAATGCTGCTCTTTTCAACGAGAAGCTGTGGGGACCCTTTCATCAAATCTTGGTTGAGGATGTCACGGGTAGGTCACCCAGTTCCAAGTTTGTGAACATTGCTAACATCTCATCAGAATTCATGCAATATGTCTTCCAGATCCTTGCGCAGCTTCTCGAATCTAGCCCCTCTGAGACCATCTCGGAGAATTACAAGGCCTTGTTAGTTCCTCTCCTAAACCCCACACTGTGGGAGACTCGAGGAAACGTTCCTGCGTGCACACGTCTCTTATCGGCTGTCATTCCTCGGGCATCCCAGGCTATTCAGGCTGAGGGACAAATTGCGCCCGTTCTTGGAATCTTCCAGAAGCTGCTCAGTGGCAAAAAGTCTGAGGTACTTGCCTTTGACATTTTGGATTCCATTGTGAAGAGCTTTGAGCCGTAAGTCTTTCATCTTCATATGCTTGTATTGAGATCTAATTTTTGGTTATAGAGCTGTCCTTAATGATTACTTCGGTACAATTCTCAGGCTAGTGTACACGAAGCTACAAGGAACCCCTGCCGAGTCTCTAAAACTCCGCTTTGTCCGCTTCTACCATCTTGTATCTGCTCGTCTTGAGGTTGGTTATGGAGCCGACTACTTCATCCAGCAGTCAAACTCAGTGGAAGACGGCGTTTTCACTAAGGTCTACCCTACCTTCGTCCTTGGTGAAACAGACAAAATTGCACGCCCAGTTGATCGAAAAGTTGCAGTTGTCTCTCTTACCAAGACTCTGTGTGACTCGTCAGCCTTTGCTCAACAGTTCGCGAAGGGCTGGGCCAACAGTTGTCGCAAGCTTCTTTCACTACTTGTTAACCCTCCTACTGTCGCTGCTGGCGCTGGTGATGAGGTCGTTGCGGAAGCAGATGTTGATGACATTGGCTTCGGCATGTCTTTTACTGCACTCAACACCTGCAGAGGATTGGCTAAGGATGATTTCCCCGAGATTCTCGACGTCACCAAATGGGTAAAGGAGTACATGGCCAGCGCCAATCAGCGACATGGCGGCGCAATTGAGCGCTTCGTCAGTGAGCGATTGGGCCCTGAGGAGCAAGAAGCCATCGCCAAGTATATCCAATAGACTAGAGGGACGTGAAACGATGCATGTGGAAGATAAAAAAGGGGCCAAAGACATCCTTTTATGGATGTTGAATGATATTGAAAGGGCTTTACGAAGAATACCAGGACCCGAAGAGGGTTCGCGAATACAATTGATAGATGACCGCGAGACAAAAGCATGACAGTTGATCACTCAAGCCCGGCATAGGAATAGAGGACTTCGAAGAACCCACATCAAATGAGGACGAATTCTGAGCTCCAGCCCCTGAGAACCATTTGCCAGTGATTTTATGTTTATCACAATGCTATCATGTCAAAAGTAGTTTCAAGAATGTATTAGATGGGTGATGCTTTGGCCATTGAATGGCCCTGGTATGATGTCTATGGGAATGTATGCCAATGTCCATCAGAATCCATAGACACCGAGCAATGCTTGTGGAGACAAAAAGTCATCCGTTAACAGTAAACGCCTGGGGCCACGTACCCAATGGCCCCTTCTCCGTCATAAGAGTCGTGACGATGCCATCGTTTGGTATCAAAATCATACAAGCAGCCAGGCTGCACCAAAAACTGCCCATATCCTTATCATGTGCAATTGCATAACAGCAAAAATCGGAACTAGATATCGCTCCAGAACTGCCAAGAACTTCAGCCATGGGATCCAGTATTGTGGGATCGTCTCAGTATATGGTCTCGTTGTTTCTTGGAAATGGCGATCTCAGAAGAAGGTGCCATCTCTGCTGACAACACCAACACTATTGCGCCATCCACATCTGGTGGTAACATCACCAGAGTTTTGGTCTCGATCTCGGTCTCGCGTGGGCACTGCAATTCTTTCTGGATTTAGTGTCCCACATGGTAGGGGCGAGGGCTGGAGGTCGATCTCGCTGCTTCTCCGGGAACTCCTCCCACTAGCGTTCGTCTGGACGAACAGTAAGCTGCTGGTGCTCGATAGTCTTTTGGTAAATTCGGTGAAACTCAACCTTTTAGTAGCGGTGCTTGAAGTAGAGAGACGCTTGTCTCCGTTCGACCTCAATGAAGAATCATCAGACACCTTGCTTGGGGGTGCAGTCAATTCCAACCTGGCCATGTTGGCAATCATTTGAGGGGTGCTGTTGGTCCTCTGTGTGGGGTTCGGCCTCGTTTTAGCATGTGCAGTGTGCGGTCGTATGGGAGGTGACTGGGGTATTATCGGAGTCCTCGATACTGAAGAACGGCTGGATGGCGATAACGGTGCTGGGTCACGACGATCAGCAATAAACTGCAATGCCCTCTGTGTTGTCGAAGGTATCAAAGCCGGACCTCGTCGATCAGGGACCCCTCCATACGCATCCTCATCTAAATCGTCCGAATCGCTATCATCATCATGGCTAGAACTGTCAGAGGCTTCGAAAGCACTGCGCATTGCTAATTGTTGGGCTCGTTCGGCCTCTGCCCTCTGTTTCATTTTATCGTCAGCTTCTCGCATCAATGCATCAAATCGAGCTAGCGAGCTCAACTTTTCCTCGCCAGGCACCTCTCGCTCTGAGCCAGGAATGCATCGCATCTGAAACGCTCTGTCCAAGATGGTCTCACGTGGCCCGGGTGGAGAGCTTGACTCTATCGCAGCGATAGATGGATGTGGCGGCTGAGAGCCAATACTGCTGCGACCGCGAATTGGCGAGCTCATTGTGGATGATCTTCCTTGCGCAGAGGTCCACCCCTCGATAAATTCCCCCTGATAATCTCCTGTAGTATTGACAGGGGATGGCAAATCAGTTGGAAGGACCGTAGTGTAGTGCTGCCCAGGAATCGGGAAATTCATCTGCTGAATTGGATAGTTGTTGCTTGAAGGAGACGAGACATCACTGCGTTTTGATCGTAAACTTGGGGATTCGGAACTGAATGTGAGGGGCCGCTCTCTGGTGGTGGTGTTTGTAGTAGTTGTTGATTGGGTGTTGATAGAGCTCTTATGTTGGAGACTTCGTGGATCAGAGCGGCCAGATTTGTTACCACTAGTCGGCCGGGAGAAATAATCGGAGGCATCGCGAGACATCGAGGCAAAGGGATTGGAGAACTGGGGTGACATTGGGCTCTCTGGACTCATCGGAGATTTTCGAGCAAGAATGTTGCGTGCCCACTCATGTAAACTGACATGATGATCGTCTGGAGGCGTGCGAAACCACAGGGTCGTCGCGCTAGCTTCTTTGCTCGATGATATGAGACCGGCAGCCCGGCTCGAACGTCGTTTCTTTTCTTTGTCGGCAACGGAGATGACGAGAGTAGGAAGAACGGGACCCTGTTTGCGATGATTGATCTGCTGGACCTGACAATCGGTGATAGAGTTCACCGGCCATTGCTGGATTGGCTCATTGTCGTCCTGAAATTGCAATAGGGTCAGCTGGAAGACATCGGGCAAGATACTCAGGGGCTCCATACCTTGTGTTTATAGATGAGTATGCAGGATTCTTCTATTGGTAGTTTGGGGAAAGATCTACTGCCCCCAAGACTGTTGTTGCGACCGTTGGGGATAAACTGTGACTGACTAGGGCCAACTCTGGTGTTACGTCTACCAACGACAACATATCGTAGCTGTTTCAGATAATTGTGAGTTCGGGTGACAAACAGAGCAGTGCGATATAAGAGACTAACCTTCCAGACAGCTCTTCCAAGTATCTGGCCTCGATCCGGAGGGACCAGGAGCATCCCTTCCAAGTTATCCATGGCGAGTGAGCACGATAAGAATATGCGCAACGCAAACCATGGAAAATGTCAAGTCGGATGGATTGATTGATGCCAGAAAAAGCCAGCAAGTGGGATCACAATCGCATCATGAGAACTGAATCATCAACGGAAGCCAATGGAGGGATTGAGTATCCCGACAAGCCAAGACTAGCAGAAAACAAACAAGCTCCCAGAAACAGAACTCAGAAATATGGCTAATCGAAAACAAGTTGAGCGAAGAAAGACGAGACTGGAAAGCCGTTGAGTTGGAATGCAGAGAAGAAAATTCGAAGAGTCGAAAGATCCAATGATGTTTGTGGCAACGGACAGAAGCAAACTAAAGGGGACTCGGCCGGATAATGGAAGGTTCGGCAGCTGCTCGGAGACGGGACGGGCAGATCGGAGTAGCCAATTAAGGTACCCTACTAAGAGTACCTAACTCAAGACAAAATTAAGTTAGTCGTACCTAGGCTTAGGTGCAAACAGTAAAGGGCGGTTAGTAGGTAAAAAGGAAGGTAATAAGCGTCCCGTGTCTCGTCTTGTCTTGCTCAGAAAGTCGGATGAGGATACAAGAGGAAGCCTAAAAGGGATGGCTGTTTGAAGAAGAAGGGGTTTTCGTTGGCGGCTTACTTCCCTCCTAACCTACTACCTACTGTACCTACTACTAAGGTAGAGAGACACAAACATTAGTTAGTTCAGCTCGTTGGCTGGCCGTCTGATGAGGTCCATCGGATTGGATTTCTCTTAACCGACCTCCACCAGCCCCTGTTGGAGATGGGATGGATGCGGGAAGAGGGGGGGCCATGATTAGATGGCCTCAGCTTCTTGACCTAATCCATCCTGGACAGCCCGCGGACGAGACATGGCTAGCACGAGGTTCACCTTTAGGCAGGATCCACCTTTGAGG
>JABEEJ010000858.1:0-32870 GCA_013363135.1 Fusarium brevicatenulatum
CTTTTGAAACCTCAACCTTACCGCAGTTAAAAACCGTCACCAAACCTCCATCGTGCTATAGCTTCCCTGCGCTATCAGTTAACACATATCTCCCAAGCCCACAATTGGTCTCCGTTCTCAGCGTCTTCAGTGCAGTGGCTGGATTACCTTGATCGTCCATTTATACTTTCCAGACAAAGTCCCTCGCTTTCAACTTCTTTCAATTGACTTCTGCTCCTTGATGAGCCATGGCGTCGCGAACGTCGCGGACCGATCGCGAGGGGCAAAAAGAGCGCCAGCGGAGTACAGAGAGGAGTGCGAAAAGTGAGGGAAATTCGAACAAAGGCGTATACAGGCTATCAGGATCAAAGTCCACGAGGAAGCGAACACTCAACGGTATACCTATCGAGGACGCTGATGCCAAAGAGGCGAAAGGGAACGGATGTAGGTCAGGTATTTCAAGCCTATCTGATCCTCAGACTGATCTATGCAAAAACAGGCTTCAAAATACGAAACCAACCCAATGGCCTTCAAATGCTCAACTACACCGAACCAAAGCATACAAGCGATGTAATCCTTCGTTATGATGGTACATATGCCTATTCCGTCGAAGCAGGACGTGCGTTCCCTAATGTGCATATAGGCTTTATACCCGTCACAGAAACATACGAATTCCTACCATGTGAACCGTACGATGGTACAGAAGATATTCTTGGCTTCAAAGAATATCGTGGAGTTCATACGATATTAAAGAAAAGGGGTGCTTACGTGTCAAATGTACGAACTCTTCGCATTGTTGACATGGCATTGGACCAACTAATTCATATCAGCAAGAGCAAACCTTTAAACCGTACAAACTTCTCCTCTATCGTGGCCGATTAAACGATAAACCGGACGAAGATGATAAACATCGCTTTGTATACTTGGCACCGAACAAGCCTAACGAGATGAAGGCCGGAGATTGCTTTATTCGGCTTGAAGAGGTTCACA
The DNA here is from genome assembly GCA_013363135.1 of Fusarium brevicatenulatum. Classification (NCBI taxonomy): domain Eukaryota; kingdom Fungi; phylum Ascomycota; class Sordariomycetes; order Hypocreales; family Nectriaceae; genus Fusarium; species Fusarium brevicatenulatum. The sequence goes on from JABEEJ010000858.1 coordinate 970, forward strand.
ACCGCATGAAAGGAGATGCAGCGCCTTTTATTGAAGACTGCAAGTTAGCTATCGACTACGCCACCCAGAGGAGTATTCTTGAAGGAAGTGACCCCACAGAAAAGACGAAAGCTTCGACTAGAGTTGTAGAGCTTTGGGGATACCATGGCGGCATTCTTAGATTCCGTTGTTGGACTGTTGAAGGAGAGCCATGTTCTCATTATGAGGAATTACTCTGTCAGAAGCTGTTCTTCAATGTTAAGGAAAATACAAGGTATGCTCATCTCGGGCTGTTTTGTGTTTGGGCAGGTAGGTTTTCCACCATTACGAATGAACTCAAGACTGAGTGTGATATAGAGCTACTCAGGAAGTCACAAGGCGACAAACTAGGATCCAAAGAATTCTTTGGACGGTACTGGGATGCTGTCATTCCTGACATATCCAGACCGTTATTTGACAACGGAATGAAGATATCAGTGTCGACGACATATCTCTCTTATTTTGGCCACTTTGATGATCGGGAAACGATCAGAAAGGATGTGCACGAAGCCGTTCAACGCGTAATCGATGCGCCAAGACTCAAGTTCAAGCCTCCCTTGCCCTTGAAAAGCATCATATTTCCGGACGAAGAGAAGAATCTGCCAAGCGGATGGAGGACACTTGAGGCGCATCCCGGGGGTCTTTACAGTATTCTCATCAATGAGTCTGTTAAAGAATTCTTCCTGAGCCTCACCCGCTACAAACAACTTTTGCAGCCCGGATATTCTGTTCCTGAGCAGAGAGATGCCGAGGTTCTTCATGACCGGTTGAATGAATGTAGGAATCTACAGGCATCCGAAACATTTACTACGGTGGATTGGAGGACATTAGAGGCCGCCTCTAGAAATCCGAAGCGGATCCCGACGCAGGATAGGTGTGTTGCAAGCCCTGCGTGTTCTGCAAACGTGGTATGCTATCATCAAGTAAAGTTTATCGTCGGCTCGAATCTATTCTGACGTCTACAGGCCCTATCACTGGCATATCCAAAACTTCATCCTAGCGCAATCGTGGCGAAGAAAAGGAGAGTTGCAGAGGTACGCAGCACCCCCTTATATTTGGTTTCGCAACGAAGATGCTTACAGATACAGTGGCTTCATAGGTCCGCATTCAGCTACGGAGGGGATATCAGGTCTGATGGGTTTCCAAGCAAACCTCAGATTCCCAATAACCTCGTTCTTGGCAGCCCCGAGACGAATACGCTTATGATGAGGTAAATGAAACAGTCACAAACGTTCCGCTCGAGCTTTGCGTAGCTGACTTTAGTTAGATACGAGGCTTTTGTTAAAAGACTCGTATTATTCGGAAACAAGGGTCAACCAGATGTAGTGAAGGTTACGACAAATATAGCCTATCCACATCAACTTAAAGGTTGGGAGCAGAACTGGGTCGGCGACGATTCCCATCGTTATACGTGGCTAGCCCCCGAGCTTTGCTATTCTTATCAGAACACAAATGGTAGTGATCCTGTAAGTCAAATCCTGCAATGTACCATGCTGAGTGTCAAGTGCTAATAATTCATGGCTTAGTATGTCTTCCAGCACAGATCTATATACCCTATGAACTGCGAGACATCCATGCTCTTCGAAGCCCTTCTAGACAAATCCCTCGAGAATCGGTGTTGGAAGTGGCCGTGCTGGGATAAGAAAAAGGCGGTTGAGGATGCGCTTATAGAGTCTACGAGTGTTGAGGGCAACTGGGTAGAGTTGAGACCTGTAGACCGGGACGAGTTGCTCCGCCAGGATCTAGAGAAGCGAGACAAGGAACTTGGCCCTAAGCCATTGTGAACTCGATAGATAAGCAGGAAAACAACTTTTTTTTTTTAGGTAAATTGACTACGCTGAACGTATTCAGTATCCCAACGCAAAGCAACTAACCAAGGTGGTGTTGATGTGTGTCTGCGACTCTACATGCGGAACCTTTCGTCCGCAAACTTCAAGAGACCAAATTGTAGAGACATGCTCACTTACACGGCGGCGGATCAAGAGTCCTGAGAGTCCCCACGCGCGGAAGTGTTGGGCCGGAGGGAACTCTCACGCATACGCACTACGAACCCACACCGCTCGTAAATCACATGGTCTATCGAGAAGATAGACCGGTCAACTCCGAGCGTCACCGAGGGTTCTAGATCCGGGTCTTGAGCGCGGAATACTTTCTTTCTGGTGTCTTACTGATATTGAGAGCTGAAAGTATTGATTCCAGCCTTCAGTCGGAGTGTTGCTTTGATGGCAGGGTCAATTGAGAGGCGTCCCCGATATGTGCTGAAAAGACCCTGGGACTGCATTAGCGCCCTAATCTAGCGCAGTAAACTAACTTAGGCTGCGCAGCACGCGAACTTCAGGGGATAAGCCCCCTGTAGCGCCGAAGGGAGCGCTACCGATGCCGCGAGTCTCGTACTCCGTGTGCGATACCAAGCACAGTACATGTGCGACTTACACCCGATTGCTAGGCCCCCTCCACACCCAGACCAGTCTAGACAGAACAAGATGCAGCTGAAATGGAACTATCGAAAAATAAGCATGAATAGAGTGGCTGCGTTACGAGGAATTGACTCCGATGCCCGTTTCGATAAAGCGATGCAAGTGACTGGCTTCCTTGCAGCTTTGCGCATGCTCATTCTCCATTCCCCAGTTCATTCACTTCTTTTCCTTCAAGAATTCCACAATCACATTTTAGTCTACAGAAGTTGAGATATCACCAAGAGCTCGAGTTTGACAGTGTTTGAGGCCGTGTCAAAGTCGTCGCGATGCTGAAATCTCCTCGTAAGTGGCTATGACTGATCCCCAATTGGCATTTAACAAGGCAATTGATGCTAATACTCGTAGCAGAAGCAGAAGAAGTTGCGCCGCAACTGCCCAAGGCTATAGAACCTTTGGTAGACATCACAGAGCTTGGTCCAGAGTCACCCTCAGAGGGCTCTGAACACAGCGAAGAAAATGTCCAGCCCATACAAGACTCACATCTCGTCTTCGATGATGAGGTCGACACCTCCGAAGCAGATCTCACCATCGACACCGTCCTAGACAGGCGACTACGAACAGCACCATTACGTCCCCAAGGTCGCAGATCGATCTCAGGACAACAGAACAGAGACGTGAGCCATGGTTCTCAAGGCTCTGATAACAGTTTTGTCAAGAACGATGCGGATAGCACCACGATTCGAAGAGTGCACATCAGCTTGCCAAAGCGCAGCAGTCGCAATGACTCACAGCCTCTATCCACAAGACGCACAATGTCTAGTGAAACTACAACTACTTCAGGTAGTTTCATCGGACGACGCGCTGTGAGCAGTCAGTCCAATAAAGCGCTTTCCACAGAAGATCGCATGGTTAGAGCTTATAGTTCTCTCCGAGAGCTGCGCATGACATGCACACTTCCCGCTACACGAGAGCGCGTTACAATTCATCACGTCTTTGACCTGATTGACAAGACACGCATGAGACTTGTGCCTCATCAATGGAGTCTTGTCGACAGACGTCTGAAGCAAGTCCAGTCTTCAGCTGAGCGCATCGCTGATTTCGTCGCGCTAATGAAGAATCATGGATCTGATGCCGAAAGCGTCGCTTCCATGTTCTACTCCAGCTGCGAACTTGCTCTGTCGATGCAGGGAAAGCTTACTAGTGCTAGTACGGCGCTGGATAACTTGCTTGCTGTTTTCCATCGAGCCAGTGTTACAATACAGCATGTGAGAGCTTCAGTACCTGAGGGCGTTTCTTCGGATAAGCTCTATAGCTGTTTGTCCAAGGTGCTTCAGTCGTTGCAGCAGATTTGTCTGGGATTCATTGACATTTTGGATGAGATCAACAAAGGTCAGTCCTCAACGCTACCCTAATCCATGTTACCTCAGTATGCTAATGTCTCGATAGCCGGTTCCCGTACCTCATCGTCGCTTATCCTTCAGATCGAGCAATATTTTGAGGCGGACCTGGCTTCATTGTCCCTGGCTGCCCACTCAGCTTGCGAGGAACTCTGGATCTTGTCGCTCAACGGTAGTTCCGACGGTTCGCTTGGGACCTGTCATGGCCCCGTGCAGGACTGGCTGAATGGACATGGTCATTGCAACCACGGTTTCTCTCGAGGCCACCATGGAAGCAAACATGGCCATTCCTTTGTCTTCGACTGCGTTGAGCCTATTGTCGTTCAGTTCTTCAAGACACCCTCCAGGCTATTGCTTGTCGCTGGTGACGCTGGATATGGAGAGCAAGAGCTCGTTTCCAATATCATTGAGCGTTTACAGCTGTCTCTGTCTCTAGATGCCAAGCTACTCCGCGCATCAGTCACCTCTGCAACACAGGGCTCTTCATCTGTTCGCCTGCTCAAAGCATTGCTTTTCCAGCTTCTCGACCAGTCTATCGGCGACACTGGCTTGCTGGATGCGATCAACACTGTCAGGAAACGCAGTGAAACCGAGTCAGCGGAGAAGACAGAGGACCTATTGTGGGAACTTCTTGGGGATCGCTGCTCCAAGGCCAGTGGAAACGTTGCCATTGTGATCAACACCATTGACAGCCATGGCACTGATAGCTCCACCAAGTTCCTCGCCAAACTCCAGGCACTTACATCCAAGTGTGAGAATATTAGATGCCTTGCATTAGCTGATGCCGATTCAGCGAGATCCATCTCTGGCACTCAGATTTACACTCTGTCGCGCATGGATATTCGCAGAAATGCCCGCTCTTTCATGCAGATGGCGCTGTCAACATCAGCCATACTCTCATTCCTCTCAGCTGAGATGAAGAGAGAGCTGCAGAAGCATATCGCAGAACGCCAATGGACGTCCTTGCTCGAGGCCAAGGTCATCCTTCGCCTCTTGGAAGCTGAGCATGACCTGGGTCGTATGACGGATATCATTTGCAAGACACCCAAGACTGTTCAAGGCATTCTCGACAATATGCTTCTCAAGATTGACTACTCCAACCCTGACATGCAGTCTCTGCTTTCTTGGCTTCTGGTCGGAAAGCGAGCTATCCAGGTCGACGAGATGGAGCGATACGGCTCTGTCACTATGAGCAACTGGCTCAGAAGAATCCGTTCCGGCCGGTCCGTAAGCTCCAACTCTCCTCTTGCCAGCATCATCACCTGTCGCAGCGGTCGCATTCAATTTGTCGATTCTGTTGTCCAAGCGAAAATGCATCATCTTGCTATCCATGGCAAGATTGCGTTGTCGCTGAATCTGGCTCATCGACGGGTTGCAATTGACTGTCTTGAGCATGCGAAGAAGCATTTCCAGCAGGACAAGGTCGACATCGTCTTCCAGAATGTTTCGCAGACTCAATGGGCTACTGCAGCTTCGTACAAAGACTTTGACCCACTGATGGTGTATGCCGCCAGGAACTGGTATGAGCACTACGAGAAGTCCCTTTCATCTTCCGAGAAGCTCTCGCGACATCTCCCTACTGATGTATCCTCCAAGATGTCTGACTCGGTCTTGATGGCATTGGCTGAATGGCACTTCCTCCGCTCTGAGGGCGATAGCATCACGACAAACAAGCAATTGACCAGGATCCTCTCCCTGCGAAAGGCTGCTTTTGGTGCGAATGCCAAGTCAGTGATCCAAACATTGATCAATCTTGCCCATTCGGACCTCCGTCATACCATCAGCATCGAGAGATTAGTGGAAGCCTTTGAAGCAGCCCTCCTCACTTTCGAAGACCCAAGCCCCCAGGCTACCGCTGGGGCCAAGTATATCATGTCCCTGGTCAAACCACACACCACTCTGTCTTCAAAGAGCTCCAAGGTCTACAAGTACCTCTGGCGTGTCCTGAGGGCTGAGCTCGGAGAGAGCCATGATCAGACACTTGCCGTCGCTCAAAGACTTGCGGAGCTCTATAAGGCGGAGATGCGCTTCGCTGAGGCTGCTGAGATTCTGCACGATATGTATGTTGCGTGCTGCAGAACTAGAGGCCTCTTCGCAAGCAAGACTCTTGATCTGTTCCACGTGCTTATTGATGCGCTTGAGCACGCCGATGATATGGCTGCCGCGCAACAGCTGTGCCAAGATGTCTTCGATGCTGCGCCTACTCTGGAGACATGGACAGATGCTGCACTCTCTGCCATTACCCGCATTGTTCGACACTACCAGGACCGCGGTATGTCGAGCGCTTCCAAGGGTGCTCTTCAGCAGCTATGGAGTCTACTCCAGGGGCAATTGAACAAAGAGAACAACAATCACACTGCCATACTCGTCGCTTTCACGTCTGTAACTCTCCAGTTGGCCACAAAGCTGCGTGACTTGTCTTTGGAGAAGGAGGCTAGCACAACACTGGTGTCATTCTGGACTTCTGTCTCCAGGTTCGTGACAACCGACCGTCGGTGCGAAGTGACCACGCTGGTCAACCTCCGAGAAATCGCACAGCTTCTTCTCCGACTTGAGAAGAACCAAGAGGCGCTGAGCATTCTACGCGTTCTCTATGAGATCCATCAACTGCCTTCTCATGATCACTTCGACGAAATGCTACAAGTCTACTCTGCGCTTATTGTCTGCTACAAGGGTGTCAAGAACCCCATCGAAGATTTCTTGTGGCTCAATATCCTTGACAGCATTCTCCATAGCACCCACGGTCACGGAGACATTGGATCCGACACCGTCTTCTTATGCAGAGATCTAGCTCATCTACATCGCTCGCGAAAGGAGTGGAAGGCAGCCATTAGCATCTGCCGCAAGAGTCTTGAGGTTCTCTGGCCACAAATCCTTGTAGATGGAGGACACCTGCATCTTCCCAAGACTTTTACTCGCGAGCGCGTTGAGATTGCGATCATCATGGCTCAGATGTATAAGTTGACTGAGCAAGTCACCCAAGGAGATATCTTGATTAAGTCCATCGTCAAGTGCTGCAAGTCAAGCGTGCTTCTCTGGCAGTCCTCCAGCCAGGACATCGCCCTGATCCTTTCTGGAGCTCTTGAAGACGCCGGCTTGCATCTTGAGGCTCTAGAGTTTTGGAAGTCTATCGTTGGCGATTGCAGAACTCACCTGGGCCACTCTCACTCATTCACACTTCACGTCGCGGCTGCGATTGTCCGCCTAAGCCTTCACCTTGGCACTGTTATCGAAGATGACGACGACATTTGTGACTGCTTCGATGAAGAGCCTGATGAAGACGACGTTGCCTCGATCATTGTCCTCATCGAAGGTCTCCTTGCCCTGTGCAAGAGCCAGAGAGGCAAGGGCAAGCGAGAGAGCTACACGGTTCTTCTCCGTCGCTATGAGCGTCTCTGGTCTTACTATGCTGACCTAAGACACCATGTTTCAATGGAAGCTGCTCGTGGATTCGAGATATACCTTGGCTATTCTCAAACACTACTCTCCGTTGGCAGCGTCTCTATCGCCGTGCGCTTGGCTCGTAAGCTAAGGACCATTATGCTGTCAGATCTCGGACGGCAGGATATTTGGTATATCAAGGCTTCGCTTGAACTGACCAAGCTTCTTGAGATGGATGACACGACTCTTCGTGAGGCTGTAGATATCTATGATGAGCTGAACGAGATCTGCCTGGGTCTTTCAGGCTCCGATGATGCATTTATTGAGATTCTGCGCATCATTGAGGAGCGATTGAGTGTTCTCATGTCAAGCAAGCCTCTTCTTCATGACCGAGCAGAGATCATCCTCATCAAGTCTTGGAGACAATGCGCAAAGAAGCACGGATACGGCCATGAGCGCAGTATCTCAAGCTTGAAGAAGGTCATCGACTTCTGGGTGGTGAACCTCACTGTTGAGAACAAGAAGCAAGCCACACTTACCTTGGAAGAGGTCATTCTAGGAGTTTTGAAGAAGGAGACGAATCCCAGGAAGCTGTTCCATCTCGCAGAGCACTTTAGCACCATGTACAAGCTTCTTGGTGTTAACCATGGAAACCTGGCCTTCTTGCAGACGATTCGCTCCGAAATTGCACGATTGCAACAACCTCAGGGTCTTTGCGGACAAGCGTACCTCGAGAACAAGCACAAGCGTTCTGTGACTTATGACAGAAGATGCCTGGTTCTTGTGTATGCTATGGAGGAACTCTCCAGGAAGAAGACCGAAAGTCTCTTCGGTGACATCTTGACGCGAGTCGTTGCCGAGACGGCGCTTTATGAGGCGTGGCTTCGAGCTGGCCAGCAGAATGACCAGCTTGGCAATCTCTTGACGACTGGTTCGCGATTGATCCAGCATCTAGAGGCTTACCATTTGCGCTCCGAGGCGAGTGTCATTCAAGACGAGTTGTGGAAGTTGTTCTGCCATATGCTGGATCGACCAGAGGGCAAGGGTAGCTCAACATATCACCTCTTCCAAGCCATCCTTGCTTCATCTTGCGAACATGATATTTCCGCGTCGCTTTTGGAGGATGCTTTTGGACTTATCCAGCAACTTGGCGATGCAGGCTCCCACAAGGCATGCTTCTACTTGTCGCAATGGGTCTTTGAGTACAGTGAAGGTGGAGCCGACAGTGATGATAGCTCCTCTGCGCTGATCCTTCTCAAGTTGAGTACCTTACTCTACAAGATCTCTGAGATCGAAGTCGATGTTTCTCTCACTGGTCTTATCGAAGAGTTGGCTACGCAGCTGGGAGTGTTGGCGATGAGCTACACTTCTGACATCGACTTGAGTGTCTTGAGCGTTAGTCACCTTACATGCATTCTCAGCATCGCCGGCAAGCAGAACGACTACACTACTCTCAAGGTTAGTAACAATCCCTATCTATGTGCGCTTATACTAACCGCTATACAGCGCATTCTTGAACTCCTATGGAACTCGCGCGACCACTACGACTTCAACCTTGAGCCCACCACCACAATCGCCATTGGTAAGCGACTCGCAGAGGTTCATTTCGCCTGCGGAGAGCACAGCACAGCGTTCACTCTCCTCGAGGATATCAGCTATAACCTCAAGGATGTATACGGCGCCAACCATCCTATGGCCATGAGTTGTATGAGACTTCTAGCATCTATGCATGAGAGTCTAGGACATCGCACCTCGGCTATCGACGTCAGATTCCTCATGCTCAAGGATGCTGCGACGTGGGAGGATGACTTGACCTCTCCAGGATCACAAGATGAAGCCCTCGCCTTCTACTTAGACCAGCTTCAGTTCTTGAGGAACGGGTACGCAACCGCCGGCCAGGATTACTCATGGCATCTGGAGCAGAACATGGATTACCTCGAGGAGATCACTTCCAAGGTGAAGCAATTGATCTCGGTGTCTAGTTCTTCTTATGATGTGGGAGATATCTTGGATCTAGGCGCCTGGGCTGGCTTAGATGAAGTCGAGGTGAATGAGGATGCATTGGATGTTTGGTGTGCGCCCGAGGATTGGAGGGTTGAGATGGGAATGGAGGATGATGCTGACAGCTGTGCTTATTCTACGTCCTCGACGAACGTTTAATGTGTGAGGGAAATGGTACCAAATGTTTAAGGAGTTCTATCTGTTTGTTTATTTTTAGGGTCAACCAAGGAAGTATATGATCTTGAATGCGAATTGTTTCTTCAATCTTTCTCCTATGACTACTAGCTGGATCGCGATGATGATGGATTAAACGGTCGAAGGGAACTCATTACTGTCAAGCCCTCATGTAATCGATGGAGATGGCACTCTATGCATTATCGCTTTAGTCCATGTCTCTGAAACCAATTCTGATGATGCTCCTCCTCCCACCTCTTCTCCGCCCTCCTCAACGTCGCCGAAACATCCCAGAAATCCCTCCTCTGCGCCACATCCCTCGCCGTCCTCCCCTTATTATCCTTGATCGTCGGATCCGCCTTCCAATCCCTCAACACCCTAATAACCTCCCTCTTCTCATCATCCCCATCCTCCGCAACACTAGCAGCATAGTGCAACGGCGTCCGTCCATCAGTCGTACGAGCGTTAGGGTCAGCGTGAGCATCGTCAACTAGTAGTTCGACGAGTGCGGCTGATGCATACCGCGCCGCGAGGTGCAGGGGTGTGCGCCCCCCGTTGGCGCGCGCGTTGGGGTTCGCGGATGAGTCGAGGAGGAGCATTGCTATGGCGAGGTGGTCGCGCTCTGCGGCGAGATGGAGGGGGGTGAAGCCGTTTTGGTCGCGGGTTGAGGGGGAGGCGTGGCGGAGGGCGGAGTTGCAGGCTTGGATGTCGCCGTTCCATGCTGCGTCGAGGAGGATTTCTTCGGGGTCTTCTATGGGCGCTGGTGGCTTTGGGGGCTTAGCTTCCACTGGTGTCGGTTGCGCGGCTTTGATGCCTGTGGGCTCTTCTTTCTTCAATGGCACCTCTGGCACTTTTGGCACATCTACTGGTTGTGCAGGTTCGGCCTTGGGTGATGGTGTCGGGAGATCGGCCAGGTCATCGTCAACCTTGAGCTTCACACCCTTGGGAGGCTCAGGAAGAGCTCCATCGGTATTCTGCTGAGCCTCAGATTCACCAGCATCTTTCTCGGGTTCCGTTGGCTTGACCTCCTGCGCCGCATCCTCCGCAGTCTCAACCTTGGGCTCAGTTGACACATCAGAGGGCGCAGACCTCGCGGCGTCTTCGTCGACTGACTTCCGATATCGACCCACGGGAGGAGGGTCTAACTCAATTGAGCCTGCCCTGGACTTTGAACTAGGCTGCGTTGCACTTGACCGTCGTGCATCAGGAGAATCTGAAGACTGCCCTGGAGCTGGCGGTGGCACTGGATTGTTAAGGCCGGGAGGAGCAGGTTTCATCAGAGCGCGCCTGTGATAATTGTCAGTATGGTAAGATGCAGTATGGCGGTGTGTAACTTACGAGTAAATATTGACCATTAGCTTACTGAGAGCCGCCAATTGCTTCTCCAGTTCACCATCAGCCAGCTTAATCTTCTCCTCCCACTCATCCTTATACTTGTAAGAGTTATAAAACTCCTCAAGACCACCAAACATCGTTCCCCCAAGCCCGTCACTGCTGATCTCTTGGAGTAGCTTCGTCATTTCATCCAGGGCGACTGTCGCATTCCCGATCGCTTCATCAATCTGCCTCCGCATGGGCTTCGCATCATCTCCCTCAATGATGTCGGGCCGTGCCTCGAGTGTGTTCTGGATCTGAGTGATGGTGTCCCTGGCTGTTGTCGCCTTTGCAGATAGTTCATGGATTTCCTCTGGTGTCTTTTGAAGCTTCATGAACCAGTCCGTCCATTCTTTGGCTGTGTCGGCGTGCTTACCAAGCGCTTCAATGCCAGCGTATGCAGCGACGGCTTGAGGGAAATGTCTCATGAAGTTGAAGCCTTTCTTCTTAGGCTCATTGTCGGCGGGCTTCTCGGCAGGTTTGGTCTCCTTTTGCTCTGGAGATTTGACAGAGTGTCTCCGAGAGGAAGGCTGCGAATTCCCAGCGCCTGAATAACTTGGCCTTCGGCTGTTGCTCGTCGTTTCAGGCCTTTCATGAGAACGAAGCGGCGAGTCTCCTCTTGATCGAGGCCGTCCTCGTAGCATGTCTGCAGCCAAATGAGGCGCTGGTCTATACGCCGACGGAGGCGATCTCTTCCCCGCCCCGGGCGGGCGTCTTGGTGAAGGCGGCGGCTCATAAGAAGGACGTCTTCTTGGATAAGGTCGTGAGCTGTCCGTGGGATAAGACCGCATTGGCGGACGCGCGACCGCAGGGTTTGGGGAGTGCTGGAATGGTGGTGTTTCAGTTCCATATGGCCGTAACTTTTGACGTCGTTCTGGAGTCGGAGATCTACGACGAGATGTAGGCCTACTCTCATCCTCCGACACCAAGTCCGAATCTCTCGTCATTCGCCGTCTCAGCGCTCGTTGCACAGGTGCAGGTGGAGGTGGTCTCGCTTGAGGCGACACAGACCTGAAGCCTGAGTCCCTCCGTCTTGGTCGTTCATAGTAGGATTGCCTCGGGCTTGATGAAGGAGGATATCGCGGTCGCCGACTTTCAGCTTCATAAGATCTTGATCTTTGCGCAGCGCCTACTCCAGGTGGAGGTCTCAACGGTCCCTCATTTTGAATCGTTGGTGGCGGATGACTTGGCGGGGGTCTCGAGTAAGAAGCGCTCGGTGTTCTAAGAGAAGGTCTCTTTGGCGCCGGCGCTGGTGTTGGTGCAGGCTGAGGTTTAGGTCTAGTAGAAGACCTCAACGAAGGAGCTTTCTTTGGCATTTTGCTCCCAATAAAAGTGCCAAATCTTACTTGCACTTTTAGAAATATCGCTCAGGTACAGGGCTCTTCTTAAGAAACTTCAGATAAGCTAGCGACAGGTAAAACAGGCCCCAGGGACCGGCATGACGCCATGGCATGCATGTCACAGGCGCTGTAGGAATCCGGGGCATCGAATTAATTGGTTCTGTAACGAGGGACGGGGTGAGCAGTGTGACGTGTCTGCTGATCCACCCTAGACCGGGGGATGATCAGAGACCCTTTTTGAGCGGGCCGTGACGGGGACCAAGGAAGATGGACTGGGGATCGATGTACAATTAGATCATGCTATTGTTTACGAGAATATTATTGGCATCCAACTGTGACTATTAAGACAGGCATATTGTAGGGCCTTGATCTTGAGATCTTGCAGATGCAGTGCAACTCTTGATGCAAGAAACAAATCTCAATACGTCTGTGGCTGTGTTTGCTTGCCTGTCCAATAATGGTTGGCCTCATTCAATCTGGTTGTGTTGCCTGCTGCTGGGTGATATCACATGATGCGCGAGTTAAAACTGTCTGATTGATGCCTAATCCTTGTGAGATCAAGTCAGTCATGTAGGACGATTGTCAGCTGCCAAGATCACAATCCCAGTACACGGAAACACTTGTTCCAGGCAGAGATCGTCTGAGGCATATTTTCGCAAAAGTGTAACAATGGTGGAGTACATTCTATATGTAAACACTGTAATTAATATTTAGAGTCCTATTAAGTAGATAAAGGAGAATCTGAGTATGCCGGCGGACTCATCCGGGCCCATACTCCCATCAAGTCAGCCCTAAATGCCGCTGCAACAGGAAACGTCCTCTCAACAACCAATAGATTCTGCATGATACAATCCTGCTGCCAACCCAGCCAAGACCGTGCACCCGCAACTCGCAGTGGAAAAAGCACCAATAACGGGGAGATGGAAGAATTATACAGAACGGCATTTGTATGAGTCAATATATTGACGACATGCATTTGTATCTCCTCTTCACTCAAGTTGGGCGCCACGATACCCTTGTCTTGCCAATATGGAATTTCATAGTCGAAGACTCCGGAGAGGTAGATACTTGTAGCTGCGAAGAATGCTTTGGTCAAGGCTGAGAAGCTCCCACTCGTACTCTCACTAGTCTGTTGTTTTGGAGGCTGGTCTTTGGCTTCCCAGTCGATGAGAGATTGCCTCAGCCGGAAGCCCTCTTGAGCAACAGCAAAAGCTTCGTCGAGATGTTTCGTGACATTAACAGAATCAGTGTCTGAATGGTAGATAAGGTCAATCGCCCTAAGATGAATCATTAAAAACCATGCTTCATAGAAGAAGGGATCACTTACCGAACACGAAGAGTTGAGCATGAGACGATGAGATCCAAGAGTTCATCTAAAGAGTCACTGCCTTGCTCTTTGGCCCTCATCTCGCGTGTGAGACATCTCCAATCTGCTTTTGCAAGAAATGTCGACTCGTTGAATATTATAGCCCGACAGACTTCAAATATCCGTATTTCAGTAAAAAAGCGTTGTCCATGGCCTGATTTGCATGATGTCGGACCTGCAGCGACAAGTGCTTTGGAAGTGCCGTGGACCAAATGTTGTATCCAACCTTCGCCGGTTGAGTCAGTCATGAGCTTCACTATGTTAGCTTAACCACATTGAAGTGTCTTCAACAACCACTTACCTCGAACAGACCAAGTAAGTGAGTAGTCCACAAGATGCGATGCCGAGCGCTAGGTTCTTGATCAAACTTCTCAAGGGCGTTTCTCAAACCCAACACTGACTTTGAGTAGTGATGAACAGCCAAGTTGTAAGTCTTGCTTGGGTCAACACCTTCTGATGCGTTCAGCTTGACAGCTTGCATCGCCCCCAACGAAAGAACAGCATCGTGAAGAAACGTCCCCGACTCTTGATCTTTCATAAAACCTATTACATCAGTGAAGATGTCGGTTTTTGGATTGCAGTTATTCCTCCTCAAAAATGTGTCGAAGTAATGTGAAAGATAATAGATCTGATCTCCCGTAGCAATGGTAACCAATCGAGGCTGGGTTCTGCAGGTAGAAGCTGAAACACGAGCCACGGTCTTTTTACCAGACTCATCCTGATTGATCCAAATCTGCTTAGCCTTCTGCTTCTCAAAAGTACAGTCAACCCTCCTCCTCACACAATTACTGCACGGAACACTTCCAGAACACTGCATCACAAGGATCAGCCATGTACGATGACGATATATCGGTACTTACCTTGAGATGGCTTGCAGCACATGCAAGGCACCTCGATCGTTTCTTGCGTCTATCAAACGGTCCAACCGGCATTCTCTCCATCTTCCTTGTCGCGTGTGATGAGTTGATGCAGTTGGTGACTCGACAAGGGGATATGCTTGGGTTTATACTCAAAATGGCATCGATTGAGCGAGATGAGCTTGGCATGTTCACGATACCCTTTTTGGAAACAATTGAGCGACGCTAGTGCTTTGAGCCAATCATAATGCTAGCTTGGCGGGGAGCTGAACTTCAACTTCGTCAGCGAGTAAGGTTGGGCAGAAAACGGCTCTTGGCAGAAGGGACGGGAAATGTCAATTCGCTTGAACTTAACTCCTTTCAGTATGGTAGGGCTGTGTTTCTGGAATGATGATGGAAGATCCCACGTGTTTGGGTTTGAGCTTTACCGATAATGTAATGAATCCTGCGAGATTTGGCATCCAGTACGAAAACCTCGATGCTACTTCATGATGGATATCTCTTCGTCTGATTATAAGATGCCTTTCCATCCCTCTCATCGACATCTCTCTCAACAATCTCATCAACCTTTCAAACTCACTTACCTTCTTTCATTCACCACAACCAAGTTCTTTACTTATCAACTTCACTATGCAGTTCTCTCTTCTCTTCCTCTCCCTTGTCGGGGCCGGAAATGCCATCCTTCTTCCCAAGCCAAGCGGTCCATACGGCACTGCCCTTCGCATCGAAGGCATGACCGACAAAAGCCGTATCGACCCGTATGACCCCAAGAAAGGTCATCGACAAGTCCTAGCCTCAATCTTCTGGCCTGTCGACTCAGGATCTTGCTCCAACAAGGTTGTCCCCTACATGCCTCCCGCTACAGCCAAAGCATACGGACAGCAGGTAGCGCAGTTGGGTCTGTCTAATGATACCTTTTCAGCTCTTGAGTTCCAGGTCTGCAAAACTCCTATTGCCCAGAAGGGATGTGAAAGCGAGAAGAAGTCATTCCCCGTTGCTGTCTTTTCACCTGGTGCTGGCAACTCTAGGTTGATTTACAGCCTGATGGCTCGCTCGCTGGCGAGTTATGGAAACATCGTAGTTCTGATTGATCACCCCTACGATCCTCCTGTTGTCGAGTTTCCTGATGGAAAGATCATCAAGGGAGGAAACATCCCCGATGACGCGAAATCCAATCAGCAGCTGGGTTCGGTATGTATATCTCTATCGTCTCGTGTCGCACAAAGCCTTTGCTAAATGTCCATAGGTCAAAGCAAAGGACATGTCTTTCACCATCTCAGAGGTTCTGCGTCCCTCTTTCCAGAAGAAGGTTTTCAAGGGCCTTCCAGGCTCAATCGATAACAAGAAGATTGTTGCCCTCGGTCACTCCCTCGGTGGCGCCAGCGCTGCTATTGCAATGGTATCAGACAACCGAATCCGCGGCGGAATGGACTTGGATGGCCAGATCTTTGAACCAGCTCTCAGCAAAGGCCTCGACAAGCCATTCTTCCTCATCGGCCGCCCTAACCACAGCAAGGAGGATACAACCTGGAAGAAATTCTATGCCAAGCTCCGAGGACCCAAGAAGGAGATTGCCGTCAAGGATACTGTTCACGGATCATTCACCGATTACCCTCAACTTCTCAAGGCTCTCGGTCTACCAGCGGCTGTTATGAAGGCGGTGGAGCAACTTGTTGGAACTGCCGAGCCTACCTATCTTCAGAAGTTCCTTTCCAAGACTGTCGTGGACTATATGAAGATTTCATTTGCTTACAAGGACAAGAACTAGACACACCTTCACTTCATTTACTTCATGGGCTATATACCCGATCAGCGCATAGTGTCACTGATCGGACTCTTGTATCACTTGTATAGATTTCTTGCCATATTTGCACCTTTAATTATAGATTCCAAAGATATAATTATAGAACTGAACTTGAGTATTCGCCATTCATAGAATTCTTCCTCGTGCAGGGCCTTGGTCTTTTAGTGCCCAACCCTAGCCTAAGTCTTGAACCCGTGTACTCTAAGACCCGACGCACCGGTTTGCCTCATAGGCTGTTCAGGTCAAGCTACGACGGGCATACGCAGGTTCGCACAAGTACCAGCAATGCGGGCAACATAGTCAACGCCGCCAGCGCCACTGGGACTGCTCGTCAATAGAAGACCACCGGAAACAATTCCCTTATCGCCAACATTGACAGAAAGGAAAGACGGCGCATAGGCCAACCGTCTGGCGGGCGGGCCATAGAACCAATTATTAACGGTACCAATGTTGGGCTCAGTGGTGAACTGCACTGGCGACTCGGTCCTAGGGTTGCCAAGATTTGAATAGTCGACCGTCGCAACGATGTTGCCATCGGTCGCAATGCGAACTTGGGCGTAGTCGACATTAGAAGTGTCAATCCTGCTTGGCAGCGTAAGGATGCATTTGTTGGTGGTGAATACGATGCCACCTCCCGCGGCCAGAGAGCCGCCTTGCAAATACACCTCATAAGGGTTTGGGCCATTCTTGGTGCCGGGGGACGGAATCCCTTCAGTGATGTACAAACGGCCTTTGGTCGTTTGTGCTTTCCACGACGTATAGAAGCCTGGATCACCAGTGACGGTCACATCGCAGATTGAAAGATTGAGGAAGGTCTGCGGCGTTGCAGCAGCAGCTCGTCGGATGTGAGGCAAGTCGGGCAGATCTTTCAAGGACGCCAGGTCACCCACGGGAATAGTAGGATTATCCAAGATAGAAATGTGAGAAGGGTTTGCTGTAGGAACTGCTTGGGCCAGCCCAACAAATGGCAAGAGATAGGAGAATTTCATAATGCGTATATGACTAAAGATTTATGCTGCCAGGAAAGGTAATATTACCACAATTGTCTGGCAAAACATGACATTAAGTACTTCTTGGCCGAAATAATATCCATTTTGTGAAAAAGAAGGCCTCCAACTATCTCACTTGACTTGTCTCATCAATAAGTGAGCTAGATGGGCGAGACCGTTCTGAGCTCGCTTGTGGCTTGCGTTGAGATCAATAGTAGCTTGAGTAGTCGGGACTCGAACTAGATAGCGCCAAGCCTTTGCTATTATGATACGATTAAATTCTTTCAAACACCTCTCAGCTGCGCCACTGTCGTTAGTCTTGGCATAAAGGCTGAACATCGTCATTTGACGACTTCACTATTCCAAGCGGTGAGGTCACTCCACGTTCCTGTGCAACCATAGGTGCAAATAACATCTCCACTGAATCTCCCTTGCCCAATTGAAAGATGTTTAAGGACTTATAACCAAGCTCATAACGGCAGCTGGAAACGAAAGCCCACTCATAAGTGTCAAAGCTAGAACTAATGAGTGCCAGGCCGGGAGCCTCACATCGTGATCTATCAAGACTAAGGGACTTTCAGCTACGCCATCGTCATTAGTCTTGGCATCGAGACCCAACACTATGGTTCAAAACGCTAGCGGTGCGCCTTATCATACTTAAGCTTCTTTTTCTTCCAGTCACACTGAGCGTCTGCAGTTGCCACAAATGGAGAAACGTGAGGAGATGGGAGGGATACGAGGAATTTACCCAGCAGCGGCCGCTGGTCGCCCAAGTCGGTGGCCAATCTGTTTCTTTAAGGGCCATAGATTGTCAGGTGGCGTCGATCGATATTCTTTTGGTGGTCCGAACCAGAAGAAAGATAGATCATTAACGGACGTGACCGAAGGGTGAAAGTTGCTTGATAACCTCTAAGAATAAAGTCACGACATGGCATGAATCATAGCTATAGTGACAACAATCGATACATTCAGGCAGCTTCCCTACATTAGAGCCCCCAATAACCAAATCTAGTATGGCCACTTGAAAGAAGTAGAAATATTAACAGAAAATGGTTCCGCATCCGTAAGCGACTTCACCCGTCCAAGCATATGCTCCAACTGTCTAAACGCAGCAGGCGGCGCATACTGCGGAACCATATGTCCACTAGTCTTGACCGTTGCCAGCGTAAACCCTCTCTCTGAATGTACCGATCCCTGAACACTACCACCCGCCCAGTTCTCAACATTGCTCTCAGTGTTGTTGATAATCGGTACAACAAACTCTGCACTAGGCGCAGTCTGGAAACCTTGTTTGCCGTTCCACTTGAGACCCTGGACGGCTAGGGCTGTTGTGTTGGAAGTGATGATATAATCAGCCATGCCAGATCCGATCATGACGTTGTTGGTCTTTTCAACAAGAGTTTGGAACTTCTTCTCGTGCTCCGCGGGATCGTATCTGTCGTCGTCGCCGACAAAGACGGGGCCTGAGCATGATGCCCATTCTTTGGGGGCAGCTGGAGCGTGGATTGCTTTGCGGACACCGGGGATGTTGAAGAAGAGTGTTGCGCCAGGAGGAGTGTACTGAACTGACGGGAACCCAAGTACATCCCATAGGACGGGACAGGTATCTTGGACGTGATAAACGTTGAAGCAAGGGTTGATAACAGTGCTGATCTCGTCGAAATGAGCCGTGATGTCGCATCCCTTAACCTGAACAGGCTTCCACGGCGCCGGAGGAGGAGGATACGTCAGATGAGCCTCACGATACTTATCCAACCCACACTTCTCATTGTCATTATCAAGAATCTTCTTATTCTTATCCGGAATCGCAAAGACACTCTCCCAATGCCTAAAGAAACCCGGGAACGCAGCATGGTCAAGGTGTAGCTTATCTGCATAAGGCATGACAGGATCGTAGTAAAGAGCGCCCTTGACGTTAAAGTACTTCGAATCCTTTTTGTCGAGCATAGCGGCGCCGACGTAGGGGACGTAGACACCAGCGTAACTTTCGCCGGTGATGTAGAGTCTCTTGCCTTGTAGGCCAAAGGTATCGACGAGGTTCTTCCACCATTCGACGAATTGGGCTGCTGTTTCGGTGTTGTTCTTTGCTGTTACGTGACCAGTGGAGAAGCCAGTGCCAATGGGGTATTCAACCCTGAAATATGTTAGTTGAGTATAGTGCTTTCGCGAGGGGTAATATTTTACCAGATGACGTTGGCGAGTTTATGCCATGACCAAGCATTTGGCACAGGCTTATACGTTCCATACTTCCACGAGAACGGGCCATTCTCTTGCGTGAGACCTACAATAACGTCAGTCATCAAACAATCAAATCAACGTGTCAAATTACCTTCCAAAGAAGAGCAGCCAGGACCTCCATTAAACCAAATCACAACATCGTCCTTTCCAGCTGGGTTAACAGTTGGGAAGAACCAATAGAAGAACTTGGGATCTTTGGAGCCTGTTTTCTTCCAGTCAACAGGGATTTGACCGGCATAGCTTTCGCCGATATCAAACGAGACTTCAGGAATTCCAGTCGAAGGAACATAATAAGCTAGCAAGATGGTTAGGCTTGGGAGTCAATGTCATGACGTAGCAACTCACGAGAAGTCTTCTTATTGTAGTACCGAGAATATGCAGGCTTGGAAGTACGAGGATGAATTACCGAAGCATTCGTCAAGGCAACGAAGCCCAAGATTGACAAAAGAGCTGTTTTCAAACCCATCGTGACGTAGGAGATTCTTTTACAGTTGAAAAGAAGGGCCGGTACTATCGGACAAGACAGGCAGCACGGTTGATATTTATACAAGAGTTATACATAATAGTTCCCCGACGATCAGAGGAACTTTTGCTACGATAAAGTCCTACTCACAAGGGTACACGGCGTAACACACCACAGTAAAGAAGCGAGCACGGAACTTCGGCATGAATACTTATCTGTGCCTTCCTAATGCAGCTATTTGCGGGGTTCGTGATATCAAGCATCGTGGTATGATACATAAGCTGTCCGTGTCGATCGGCGAGCGGGAGGATCCCATTGGCTGGGCCGTTTGACAAAAGTTCGATGGCCAATTGAGGCTTCGCTTAGAGTTTTTTGCAAAACAAGCTTGTTCTGAGGGGACAGGTTGGAGAATCGAAGACTTTGCTGTGTGATTGACCCTGGAGGATCGCATGTTAAGAACGTCAGACCGTGTGCGGGATAGCGTTGCATTCCGGTTTGAAAGCTAAAGAAATGCGGTTGGGAGACTAATCGCGGGTTGTGAGGAACTACTGCTCGCCAGGAGTGCTCCACTAGGGTGTTTTGGTTGCCATTTTGTCTTGTGGCTTTGTTATGAAATCCTATCTTGGTGTTAAACAAGAACCCATAGCGTTACTTCAGCAACTCTTTCTCTGTGGTCGTCCTTGTGTCCCTTCTCTTGTTTATATATCGAAACCTAGGACTTAGCCGTTTGTCCCTGTAGGTATATTTCAGCATGTCCTATCTTATATATCCAGCATGGATAAATATGCTGCGTCCCTTGTGCTCTTGTTGTCTATGCTGATGTATGTTGAATATCAAGCTTATATGCAAACACCAAGACCTTATATATCCCAGGTCACAAACCCAACCAAAACTCCAGTAATTCAACCCAAACATCATGACCTTCTCATCTCCTCACGAAGCCGTTTCTGAAACTCAAACTTCCTCTCCCTCCTATCATTCTCCCTCCGTCTAAACTCATCCCTCCTCCCCCTCTCCCCAACAGTACCCCTCAAACTCGAATCAGGACCCTCCCAATCAATAGGCACCTCCTGAAAAATAATCGGCGTCCAAACTGGTAAAAGTCTCATCCCAATCTCACTCTCTGAGGGGGGGAGTATCTTCCACGTCTCATCGGTTTGAATATCTCGTCGTGCAACGGGTATGAACGCCGCTGGCTCTGGTGGATTCAGCTTTAAGTATGATACTTTTCTATCGCGATCGGAGCGCCATTCTCGATATTCAATCTCCGCATGCGCAGCCTGTTCGTCGCTTAATTCAAGAACAGACCCTTCCTCTTCTTCTAAAAGAGGCGGCTGTGATTGCGTCGCATATTTGGGCTCCCATTCTCGAAGCTTGGCGTGGCATTTTTTCAGCGCAGACCAATGCCTCTCAAGAGCTTTCGCGCGATCATGAATATCGTGAGGTTCATCGGGAATAGGCGCCCTTCGTCCACCCCTCCTCGCAATAGCACCAATCGTATCCTTTATATCCGTCTCCCTAAGAACCAACCACGTTAAATCACGTCTCGTTTCCAAACTGCGCAGCAATTTCGAGCAAAAAATATAATCATCACCCGGCAGCGACGTAGGAACAAGAGTGTCGCGGAGAACATGATCAATGTATCGTACTTCGCATAGTGTGTTCTCAAGCCTCGCGTCTTTGGGGATGTCCCTAAAGGGGTTGCAGCGCTCGAGAAAAGCTCTCCCCACGCGGGCGTTGGAGTCGCTGAGGGGTTTAAGGTTGATTATCCCGGGGATGGGGGGGTTGCGGGCCTTGAAGGCGTTGAGAAAGCCTCGAATTGCACTCATGATGCATTTTCTGGCCGGACTGAGAGGGGTTGAAAAGAGGGAATGATGTTTTGAGGCACAAGGTGAGAAAGGAAAATGGGAAAATTCTTGTTTTTAAAACCCCCAAAGTTGAGAAAAGCTGGGCGCTGCGAGTGATCCTTGTCCCTCCCGTGTTGCTCCGCTTGGCCGTCTCACAGTGAGGCCTTTCACTGACATCCAATTCGGACAAAGCCGTGTGCTTTGACCAGTTCAGTGCGATAAATAGAAGCGATGTATTAAAGGTTTTTCACTATTAACCAGGACATTTATTATATCCAGTTTCTCTTCCGACAATATTAAAAAACCGCAATGTTCTGTGCGAGAGTCTTAACTCCAACATCTCAAAATCTTCAGTGATCGGCGTCACATGTAACCAATTCTCTCCCCCTCCCCCGCGGGAACGAATCAAGCTCATCGCCACCGCGCCCGATTCTCCTCTTCGTACAAACGATATGAATACCCGTTCCATTCATCCTGCAGAGCGCGAGCATCAATGCTACTGCGCGTTCCTTGCCCAGGCAGCCGACGAGCCTGGAACGAGAGAGATTGATGGTCCAACCAACCCTCAATGCGACCGTCGCCAAGAAACTCCATCCAACCTTGGTTGCGATCCCCGTAAATTACAGGTCCCTGATCTTCACGACCCCGCCATTTGAACCAGACGCGATCATGCGATGAGCGCATGGGTCGTTCTTCAATGAGGAGTACGCCTTCGTAGACGCCGAGGTTGAATCTTCCCCAGAGTCGATTGCCAGCGATTGTGAGGGTCAATTGGAAGTCGTCAGGGTCAAAATCCCATTGTTTGGTCACATCGCGCGATTCAACTTCGTAGTCGCCGTTCAAGAGACCCAAGGGTGCGAGGCTGACCTCGTCGACGTCATCGCTGCCGTTGTCCTCATCCGAGGAGTAATCTTGATATGGAAATTCCGAGTATGGGGGTGGAGCATCATCGTACGGAGCAGCTATTCGTCCCGGGGCCGCAAAAGAGCCGCCGCTTCGAGCAGTCTGAGGCGTTGCGAATCTGGGAGGTTCGGGAGAAGGGTCTCTTGGTGCCTGTCGGCTTTGGCCAGTTGTTGACCGTCGCGATCCGTTTCCTCGGGGTGCAGTCTGCTTAGTTCGTGGTTTTACTGGCTCTGGTGTAGCAGTGCTTGCGCCTCTGCCAACGGAGTGAGATGCACCGCCTCTGACGCAGCGTGCAGTCTGGAGCTTTCGGGCTGGTGTCGGTGCGGGGCCCGTTTTAGGGTCCTTTGCTGCTGTCGTTGCCGTGTTTTTAGCGGGTGCTTTTGCTGGTGGCTTCGCTGGCGCTTTTGCCTTTGGTGTCGCAGTCTTTGGTGCAACGGTCTTTGGCTTTTTGGCTGTCGCGTTGCCTTCGTTGTCGCTGGCCTTTCTTTTGGCACTCGCGGCAGTCGGTTTCTTCGTCTCAGTCTTCACAGGCGTTGCCTGTACAGCAGGTTTGCTTGTCGCACCCTTCTTCGCCTCGCGATCGTTCTTTGTCCATTCCTTCTTCAATTTGGTCTCGAGTTTGCTCACGTTAGCTGGCACTTTGAGGTTACCTGCATTAACAGCGTCGAACAATCGCATACGCGCGACAGACTTGGTCTTGGATGGTGGAAGACCATAGTGAATGAGCTGGGCCTCAAACCAGTGCGCGGGGTGATCTTTGTCGTTACCAGACGTGAAATGCTCCTTGAGCTCGGTTGCTGTGGCACGCCGATGTCGGTTCTGCCCAGAAGATTGGGCGAAAAATACACCGTCGGCGAACGCAAAGCCATCTTCGGCGACGGGAGGCGCTCCAGGCCATGCGCTGGCAGCAGATGCCTTGGACATGATGTCGTAAGTGGTTTATGGTTCAAGTTATGATTTGTTCCCTGGGTGACAGGTAGTTAAATGAGGCCTGACAAGCGAGAGTTGATGCTATCGTCAGTGCCTCACGTGCCCAGTTTTATGCCGTCCCCTCATGCATGTTTATGTCTGCACTGAATTTATGCTGCAGGTCATTCACGTTTTCTTATACAGCCGTGACAAGCACTGGCAGCCCAAATACTTCCTGGTAACCAGTCTACCGGAACAGATGAGCCATTACTAAGAAAGTCAAATAGACTTGAACTTCTGCAAAACAAATGAAAATCAATATTCTATCATAATCTATATACCAAATCACAAACAGTCTATATGCTAACTTACCTAATCTCGAGCCAAATCTAAAGACATATATGAAATGAAAATCTCCCAGCCAAAAGAAACCTACCGTCAAACTTTCTAGAACTCGTCAGGCGCTCCTTCAAAGATCACAAAGCCCTTGTTCAGCAACTCATCATCCCGATGAAAGTTACAAGACTCCTTGACAGCATCCGTCCACAGATCCTTACCACCCTGCGTCTTAGAAGCCAACTTCACACCCTTCGCAACAGTCCTAGCAGCAGTAGCAACAGGTCCAACACCAGGAATAGCATACGTGCTCGCAAAAACAGCCTCCTTCATAACATTCACCATAATCTCACACGTAACACTCCCAATCTCTCTAAACCCCTTATCAAGACCTCTAGCTGTGAAATCAACAGTAGCCGTAGTGAGAAAATCTGCGGCTGAAGTGTCGCATTGACATTTCCCGATAGCGTAGCGTTCACCGTCTGGATTTGTGCCTAGCATGTCTTTTGTGAACTTGCTGGGGTGTACGGTGGTGCAGATTTTGGTGCGGTCGTTTTTGCAGTGGACGCCGCATGCCCATGCGCCGTCGCGGGGGGATGGGTCGAGGTAGAAGAGGCAGAGGCCTTGTCTTGCGAATGCGCCGTTTTGGCGGTGATAGTCGTCCCAGGACTTGTCTTGGTTTTGACGCCTGGTGAGGGAGGAGTCTTCATGAGTGGGAAGGGCAGCGCCAGTGACAAGAGGGACCAGGGTGGCGGCGAAGGTGAGAAGAGTGTTGAAGGCAACCATCTTGAGTATCAAACTGAGGTAGAATGAATTGGTAGTAATTGCTGTTTGAGGAAGATGTTGTATTGCTTGCGAGTTTGAATGTTGATCTGATAGTTATGAATAGCGATGAGGATGTAGTTCCTTTCTCGACTGTCTCTCTACTGTATTTTATAACTTTCGCATATCCTCATCTTTTTTATTCACTCGGCACAGCACTTGAGGCTGACATGGACCCATCACCTAAGTAGGCGATGAGCTTACTGATAATATCTTCAACCCATGGGATCGCATAAGGCGAGATCCTTTGCCAAGACCTAAGTGCTGAGTACTTCACTTCTCACTGCCCCAGAATCCTTGTCTCCAATTGGCTGCAGAACGAATCCATAAGGAAGATCCAGTTCTTTCTCTTGGCTTTTGGATTATCCTGGCCTTGTAAAAGCGTGATTGGCTTATCAACTGTATATTTAGCGTAATCAACTTCCTAATCTGAAATGTCTCCGATTAAAGTAGCGAAACAGTATATTACATGGCTGTGTTTTTGGCTCTCCAAGGGTGATAGTGCCCCTCTGACAGAGAATGAAGACCATATCTGTCAGGATATGTCTATTAATACTACAAAAGATGACCTATGACTGAAAATGGAAGCAACTGCCCCGGATCTGCTACTCGCATAGTAGGATAAAGGAATGACGGCGACACCCATGTGGTGAATATGCAGAACCAGGTAAACCCAATGATCCAGCGTATTGGCCTTGGGAGGGGAATGTCCACCGTTGCAGCTTGCACCGCGTCCTCGAACATAATAGCCAGCGGCTGTAGAAGGAAATACGTCTCCATTTCATACCGCTCTCCGAACTCGAGACGGTAGAAGTAATGTACGCAGCGGTGCATAAGTCCCGAAGCGAAGAATGTTAATGTCAGGCGTGAATATCGCGACAGCAGCGTGCCGCGACGGAGCTGAAGAACTTTATCTGGAATGAAGTCTCCCCAGCCGGCTAGAGCCTTGCGGAAAAGCCGATGCCAAAATGTTCTGGATGTTATTTAGTATATCTACCAGCAGGGCTTTTGAGAATATCACTTACCCCCAGAACGTTCGAACAGTGGACCATGAACTTATTGGCCCGTTGAGGTGTGGCCAATCCTCTGGCTTGCACAAACCAAGCACAACAAATACCGCAGCCACAAAATTATGGGCCAATCGTACTGACACATAGCCAATGACCCAATTCCTAAGGGAACTAGCAAAGCGAAAGATTATGTCTTCCCGAGTAAGGCTTGTTAGGTTGAACAATGACTGCTTTTCTCTCGTGATCAAGTGCTTCTCCGGACGTGGCGCGAGAAAGATAGCATCCAAGACGAGATAACAGCAAATACATTGGACAATCCTCGTTGTAACAAACCTCACAGAATTTGTCGGGACTCGGTGCTTCATCGAAACCTCCCCTCGCAAGCCAACACGCCGTAGGTTAAAATACATGCTCACAGCACGAAGGAAATGGACAACAGTGCTTAAACGGCGTCCCGACTTCCTTTCTTTCACCGTGAGGACATCGTCGGCGTCATATCGCGATAGTAGAATCTGCTCAGTGGCATTGGCGTAGAGTCCCCAGCCGAACAGAGATATGCCTGTTATTTGGGCTGGAGGCAAGGACGATGTCAAGAGGGACGTGTAAAGAGAATGCTGGAGACAGCTCAGAGCCACCGCTGCACCGAGTCTGCTGAGTATTGCATTTCTAGGGATGAAGAAAATGGTGCTCGCGAAACAGACGAGAATGCTACAGACGAGAGCGACGATCTGAGACGTTGATGTTTGCTCTGGGCCGTCCATCGCGGAATTAGGATGAAGTGACCACTCGGATTGCGTAGGAGGAATTGGATGCGTTGAGGACTGAAAGTTGAGGAAAAAGAAGATATTATCGTAACAAAAAAGCTCATGCGGATGGTGCGGTATATGAACGAGATTAAACCCTGCATATTCATGGTTTTAAGGTTCAGCAACTGCCGTGTTTCAATGCAGCCCAACGCCGTTGGGACTAGCTGAGCCAGGGGTCAGCTGCTACCGCCGTTTGGGCTGAAGGCGTCAGGTCAGAGCACACAACAGCAGTATGCCGTGTAAGGTCAACGGGTTCGGAAGCCGTGGCTCCATACGGTTGAACACAGTCAATGAAAAGGACAGCTCAATGTTTTTTCTGTTTGAGAAGAGTTCTAGACCGTCATTATTAATGATACCCCATATCTAGGAGAATGTGGTGCTCCATCAAAGGTGAGCTGCTGATGTTGTTACCGCGATGCACAAAAGCAAAGCACGCATATCTAGCGCTTTCACCTTCCATGGTCTATTTCTCGTAACACATTATCGAGCCTCCAGTATCCTTCCGGCCACATCGGCCCTCTAGCTGGAACCTCGCCCCGTAGGATAGAAGCAACAGGGACTTCTACTCCATAAAAGTCCTCATTTGCCTTGTCTCTCGTCGTGATAACAGTCCCATCTATCTGCGCACCAACATACAGCCCCCTGCTCTTCACATAACTCCATATAGGCTCAGCAGCTCCATCACTATTGACGGCAGAATCAACATAAACACCTGTACCAACAGGCCCAGCAGTGACAGCAACCTCGCCGCCGAAGGAGACTCGTGGTTTTGTGAACGCAGCTACGGCTTCCGGGGTCCGCAGAACACACACGCAGTCGAATATGTCCATGGCAACCATGAAGCCAACGCTGAGGGTGTTGACGGCAAAAGAAGATGGCGGCGACCATGACCCATCGGGCTGTCGTGCTACAACAATGCCTGAACCACTTCCCCAGGTGAATTGTGCACCTGATCGGAATGCGGTGAAGATGGCAAGGCCTGCAGCTGACCTGAGGACCTGTCGTGGAATGGTCACTAGTGCCTTTCGTCTCGATAATGATTCGTTTGGTGGAAGTGGCGTTCCCTCTGAAGTTAATGTTAGTCTATCAACACCTCTCGTGCATCATCCACACATACCACAGAAAGATGTCAGTATTCGTGCTGCTTTCTCGCACTCCTTTTCTACAGTGGTAGGCATGAATGCCTCGCATCCGAGCTTGTTGGCCAAGTCATTTACAGGGCCAGCGATCTTGGCGCTGAGGACGTGAATACGATTGGCAAAGCCTGACTTGCGGTTTATTTGCTGTGATGTCGATTGTTCTTGGGTCGATGTACTGTTTGCGGAATATGCTGGTGGGGGAGGAAAGTAAGGATTCTTGAAGTCGTATCCTGCAGGGCGAGTATAGTGGGGTTCATCAGCGGGAAGCTCGAAGATATTATTATTATTATAAGATCCCATGACTGCCATGATAAGAGGGTTGAGGTACTTGATAAGTTTCAGAATGCAGCTAAGGAGAAAATGTTTAATTTGCTACAGTTGAGTCCGTCCAGTTTATGCTATGAGTTCTCAACAGCGGACGGGGAAAGCGATGAACATAAATGTTCAAGTCAATTAGAGTCGTGTACGATATCTTCGCATTCTTTGGGTGCAATCGCAAACGATCGGGTGCCGCGGGGCCTATGCGAGGCTGTACATGGTAGGAGTTTTGGGTATCCGAAATTCCGAACGGCTATGTATGAGCCACGGTAGCAGCGCTATGTTTCAAAGAGTGAAAGATGCATGGCCTAGCCACTCATAAACCCTGAAACACTGTGAGCGGTCAGCGGAACGTGCAAAACAAATGACCATGTCTGGGATGCCCGCGGGGTCCGAAGAAGCAGCCAGACCCCTGCAAATTACAGGGATTCTGGTATGGACAAACGTAGGGTAAGTTGACGATACTCTGATCCGGGACATAAGATACTTGTTGTTTCGCAATGCCCTAGGGCTTACGGCAAGATTTATTAGTTACTGTAAAAGCTTCTCTGTAAAAGCTTATATCAGGGGAAAAATTATTATGCTATCATTCATCACCTATATTCGTCGCCTAAAGCTTAATCTTATAGGCCGCAGTTGTCACATAGCTGTTGTTTTCTCTGGTGGCTCATGTACAAAGCCTGTTACGAATGGAGACTGCAATTGCCTGATTTTCGTTGTCGTGCAATCGAGCTCTTACTGCCCAGTGACAGCACTCATTCCTTGATCCTCTTTGGGATACTTAGAAAGGACGGGCGGTGTCCGCCGATCTTGTGGTTGAAATGTACGGTCCCACCATCACAATGTTCATAAAGCTCAAGCTTACAAGATGCCACAGCATCTAAGCAAAAGATAGATGGCACCATTCCCAAGGAGCGAGAACAAGAGAAGTGGCTCACACTAGCTAGCTACCCTTGAACCTTTGAAGGACTTACTCCGGCCAAGCGATTAGCAGAACTTGATACAAAATGCATATATAATAAACCAATTTTGACCTGTTAAAGACACAAGTAGAGAACTAGCCAGCAAGGCTTTAGTTTAAAAAAGATTATAATCTTGCTCCCTTTTATAAATAACTCTACTTATCCCGTTCCATTCAGGGGGCTACATTACCTCATATCCCCAACATCATGGAGTGGCGTCTGCGACTGAAGAATAACAGGAGTCAACGGGCTATACGCACATAATATGATCTAGCCTAGGCTCGCTAGCTTGGAGGACTAGATCCCAAAATTCTGAAAGAGTGTTGCAGTCTTAGAACCTGGAAGATTGTTAACTAAACTGATGGATAATTAACAATTCCAACATTTCAACGAGATACATTAAGCTAATATACTAAGGAATTTGACTCTTGTGTTTGAGAAGGTAATATTCCTATGCCTAATCAAAATAAGGTTTCTAATCAAAAGTGGAATAATATGCTTTTGTGATAACTCTGATAAAGTTGAGAGGTTGAAAGAAGCTTCAGCCTCCAGGGCACAAAAGTAAAAGAAATACCAATATTATGACTCCATGGCCAACTTATTAGCAGCTGCTGGGTGGGGTATAAAGAGCCGTCCTGTCCCTCATTGCTAGAAGTTGCCAATTTAACCTCTGTCAATATCAAACAACCAGACTTCACACATCATTCTACTACCCCTCAACATGAAGATTAGCTTTTTCCCACTCGCTCTCGTCGCTGCCCTAGCTGGCATTGGAGAGGCGGGAACCTGCACGGCTGGTTTTCTATATTGCGGCCAAAGCCTCCTTAACATTGGTGAGTCCATTGCCTCCTTTACCTCAGTCTAGGTCACCTCTAACAAGTCGTGTCTTAGATCCCTTCAAATATTTCTCCAGGATCACCAAGGAACTCACCCGCGCGACCCACGAAACATGGTTCACAGCGCACAACATCTCGGATGGCCTCTTCCTGTGCCGTCACGAGCCCGAAGGAGAATATCATGAAGGAAACATTCGGTTGTTCATGCGCTGCGGTGGTTATTGCCGGTACGAAACCGTTGGACACAACGATACCTGTCAATAGTAAGTGTGGCACGGGCAGCAGAGGGTCACATAAGAGAGGTTTGAAAGAGTCTTGATTCTATCATAGGATGGGGAAGCGGAACTCTGTATATACATATAGAGCATCTGATCCTCGTCAAGGAAGCTAGGCCAAATCAGGGCTACACTATCTTTTAACAGTAATGCCTCTTTTATTTGCTGGAATTTGGGGTTCGTGATGGATGTTGAAGTAATTATTTAAGCCAAGGCTCAGCTAAAATGGCGGTTGGTGTGGCCCTAAGTGATGGCTCAAATTTCATCAGTCGACCAATCAACTTTGCTATAACTCCAATTTCCTCCCTTGTGAACTCTGGATGTATGTCGTTGCCGAAATAAACCTCTTCCATCCAACTTTGCAGTGTCCAAGTGTCCTCCTCATCCGATGCTTTGCTTCTCATTTCTTGCCACCTTACTTGCCATCTTGACGGTAACTCATCGTCTGTAAGCTCTATCATTTGTTGAACCAAAATTGGGGTAGTTAGCATGACAACGTCAAACGGGGGCTGTCCAGTCACCAGTTCAAAGATCTGTACCTGTTAGCAGATGCAATCTTCTTTTCCAGGTAGTGTTTACCAAGCATCCAGCGCTCCATAAATCTACTCGATTGTCCAGACGGTCTCCAAACACAATCTCTGGTGCGCGTACAGGAAGTGGGGTATGTAATGTTTTAGGCGCATCGAAGTTGAAGAAGGCTTCACCAAAGTCAATGATCTTGATTGACGGTGATGAGAGTAGATTTTGGATGACCCTATTTCTGAAAGAAGACGGTCGGACAATGTGTGTCGGTACATTCGACGACAAGGGCTTGCCATCTTGCCTCGTGACTAAGCCCATCTCGAGCTCACCAAGTCTGGCGATGAAATCTCTTTCGCTGAGTGAATGCAGCCCTGGAATTTTCAGAGCAATATTTCTGAGGTGGAGGTCTAAGCGAGAGTTCAGTATTTCTGCGTCTTACGAACTGAGTGTGGATCTCTTACCTCCATGTCCGATGCCGTTGGAAGCAAGATAATCGAGACCTTTCAACACCTGCCTCGAGATCGACCTTGCAGCGCGAGACGGCAATCTATCCTCACTGCAGTAGTTTTCAATGACATCTGCAACAGTAGGCCCAATAAGCTCCAAGACCAAACAATTGTGTGAGCCATTAGGGCCAACCACACTGAAATGGTCCAGCATCTGGTTCACGTAAAACGACTCAGCGTGAAATCTTGGTGAAGCAGCAAGCTTTTGCAAAATCTCGATCTCCTTACTTCTTTCCGCTTCAGCCACTGGGATCTTGAGTGCGACATAGCGATCATGCCTGGCAAATAATCAGTAAGAACCGGCATACGCGTTACACAAACATACAGCTGGTCCTTGGCAGCCCAAGTGGTTGAGTAGCTGCCCCAACCAAGCTTATGAAGGACTTTATATCGCCCATCGCTGAGGGAATCCCCTAATGTAACGGGATGGTAGCCACCTGGTTGGTAGCGGTGCAATGGTTCAGTGTCGACACTACAGCTATACTCTTGTACTGGTGTTTGGCCGCCGTGATATTGACGGACGCGGGGTCGCTGAAAGAACGTGGTAGCAATTGATGGAACCAAGATCTTTGCCCGCGCCGCCCTCAGAAGGTTCGTGCTGACCATCGCTGCTGCCATATCTCTTCCACTGCACCCAAGATGATCAGCGAAACCCAGAAGCTTCTAGAGTCGAATCATCTCGTCGCTCCAGGTTAAGTTCTCAGTGACAGCCGGATGATGCGGCACACTTAATCCCTGTCCGCCCAGCCCGCACCCGATATTTTTAGAACCTCGCCCAGTTTCACCCAAAAATAAGGTTGCAGCTCAACTAATGGATCAAAAGCTTGGCAGAATGCTTAAATCTGATCAAGAATCATCTATAAGATCGTTTTCCTCTCTAAGGGGACATAA